>JANTEX010241033.1:0-12827 GCA_024741295.1 Macrocera vittata | reverse complement strand
TCGAAATAAAATTGGTATTACTGGGTCTATAATATAAAGACGACTTGAGGATGAACTTCCACCATTTGTTGCCTCTGCAAACATTTGAGCAATTTACTGCGAAAAGTCTCAATGGGACATTGCTTGATAAATGTTACGTATGTATTGTCTAAGGAAATGTCTTGCACAATAAACAAATATTTTGGATTGTTAAGAGTTATCGTTTCTCATTAGGAAACGTTTGAGCAAGGTCCTGTGAACCGACTTAATAAGACATGCAGTACCATTTGCACAAAACCCCATCAATAGAAACAAACGTTACAAAAAGGAACTATGCGCCATGAGACGTTTCCTGCGGAATATTTCTCAAGACATATCGCAGAACACGTCTCGAGACATTTACCGCAATAGAAAACAGTTGTGAGATATTTCTTAAGTCATATCATTAGAGTAGGCGAAACGTAGAGCGAACGTATTGAGAAACGATTCGGATGTATCTCAAGAAATGTCTTGATACATATCCTGCGCAAAGTTTGGTATTTATTGGGACCCTTGAGAATCTAAATGGTAGATTACATTTGTTTGCACAATCAACAAAATGGTAGTGTGACAAACACAGACCACTGCCAGATTTGGATGTTGATCGTCCTCGAAAACAACTTCTTGATCTCGTTCTATTGTCCTAATACTATGCGTCGCATTTTTTTTTAAATCTAAACGATAGATTTATCATTGTTGGTGATACCGATCTTCCGCTTGGTGCTTGGATTGTCGTCCAGTAGTCTAAGCTTTACTACCAAAGGACAAAACAAGTTAAAACGTTGCGAGAAGTCTGTAACTGGTTAATCCCGATAGCTGTTATGAACACAATTTGTAATGCCAACTTTGTTGAAGTATTTTGGTCAGTGCACGCGCTTTAGGCTCGAATTCAAGCGCTTATTTAGAATATAGTTTAAACCTTAGTCCTTATTTTTAATTTGATTTAATTTCAATTGATATTTCTATTATTGTGGAAATCAAGTATCATTATCATTAAATTGTATATTCAATATATGTTATCTATTACAGATAAAATATATTATCTACATAACATATAGGTACTTATTTAAAAAGAATATGAGAACATTTTATGTTATATATATAAATTATTTAATTCATTACAAATTAATAGCAGAACTTTAAAATTGTATAAAATTAAAACAAAATAATTGTGCTACTACAAATAAATATTTCAAAAAGTATTTAAACATGCAACTTAAAACAATTTTTTTCATGAAAAATATTTTCATCAAAACATAAATTCAAAACTATTAGGCGTATTTGCCTAAATGTAGATTTTTCTCAATAGATACGCTCCTATGTATCATACATTATAAAACTACCTAACATTTATATCTTGCTATAAAACTTTTCAGCTTTTATCCGAAACTCTTGGTGCAAACCATAATATTTTCTGTTCGTTTTAATATAAATAAAATATAAGAGAATTTGAGTAAAAATTCCCGTCATAGTATTTGGTATACCATCTGGTAGACCAACACATGCGCAAAAATAAACCATTCATTTTGTATATACATTCCGTGTATGTACACTGAACATTAAGTCTGATCGACCGTCCTCCACTAGGTCTTGAGAAGATGCAGTATGGTAGTTTACACTGTTTGGAAAAGTACAAGCACTCGAGCCGACCTACTATCATGATACGATAATTTCATGATACATATGTAACTTTTCTATACAGACAGTCGATTTCAATTCATATGTTGGCCTAAAAGACATAAGTTTAGTTACATTTGGTTCATTGTATAGTGAATATTGCATTGGTTTGAGTTGTTTAATAAATATATTTTGTAATAGTTCTAAAGGTTAGTCAAATTAACTTTAATCAGTTTCATGATTGCATTTAAGATATTTTCATTGGGTTTAATAAAATAAGAAAATATGAAAAATAACCAAAATAGTTAATACCAATATATGGTACCTATATTAAAAAGTGTCACAATTAAAGTTATAATTACTATAACTTTATTGTGGATTAAACCGGTGTGAACTTTTTTTTGTATGTGGTTGATTTAATTTTATATGATATATCAAATCACCATATAATTTATACTTTATACACAGCACAAATCCAGAATGTATACACTTGTACAGTGTACACTGTACTTACAGTCTCTAATTCTAATACATCAGAGATTATGAGATAAGGAAATAATAAATTATTTTCATTTTTATGATGTCAAAAGAAATATGCTAGGTCGTTCTATGTTACATAGGCCGTTTGGATTGTAAGTGCAGCACAAATAATCTACGATGGCAGAGACAACCGAAACTATAGTAGACCACACAGTTTTTGATGTTGTCTTAGAGCTAACAATCAAATTTTTTATCATTAATGCCACTTTTCACACGTTTTTGTCACCAATCGCGTTAATAAGATATTAATTACAAATAATCTTCTGTATTACAAAGTGTAATCTCGTTTTATTGACCAAAAGTGTGTATAAAGCTTCGCTTATTTGGCAATAAAATATCTACACAAAAAGAGATTTTTCGTCTCTTATACATATATATAGTTATATATATGCATACAAATGTATATAAAGCTGTGCAAAATACCTACACGGCTTCAAAACATTAAACTTATATGCATCTCTGCAAATCAATTAAATATTTATCACAAGCCAAACTTGTAACAAAAAGCATCGACCCAGTTCTGGGTTTCAAAGAATTGGCAATTCGTTTCACCACATTCAGAGATCTGGGATCATCAGTGGGATACTGTGACCTCTGAATGCCATATCCCATCCGAAAAACACTTTTTTAATCGTCACCAAAAAGTGTATGGTATTTCTATCATCGAGCATCTTTGGCGAAGATAAAGTTTAATTTGTAACATATTAAGCATTTGTACAGTCATATATTTTCACTTCGACAGATATTTTAATATGAGTTTAAGTTATGATCTGTACACAAGTATAGATACCCGTTATGTGCGCATTTTAAATTTGTTTTTTGTTATTATACAAAGTTTTTGGTCAATAAAACGGGATTACACTTTGTAATAACAAAAACAAATTTAAAATTAACATGACTGGTATCTATACCTGTGTATCAAAACTAAAACTCATATTAATATTTCATGTCATACATAAATGTTTGTAAATAAAATGGGAAAATTTGAGCAACTGAACAAAGTGATTAAGCCAGTTATCATTGCACTTCATAAAGAAAACTTATATGTGTGAGCAGTAAGTGACAGAATGGGTTGTCATTGTTCATCCGTAGTAAGACTTATTAAGAGATTTCGCGATTTTTGGACAACTGAGTATCGTAAAGGTACGTAGCCCAAAAAAATGTTTAGTCCGGCAGATGATCGAGTATTGAGACGGTTGGCTATGAATGTGGACCTGAATTGGAAAGAAAATAAGAGCAAACATGTTTCAGTGTCAGCTCTAGTCAGAAAGATCATGATAACATTAAAAATAAACTATATTCGCCATAATTTTGCAAATAAAGAGGTATATAGAACATTAGAGACATAAAAACTGGACTGTTGATGATTACCACAATGTAATTTCGTCGATCGAATCCAAATTTGACATATACACTTACCAACAAGATTCTGCAAGGTTCACACTGTAAAACTGGTAAGTTATGTGAATTTAAAATAAGTATTGTTTAATTTGTAAAAAAAAAAAAAATAATTTTATTAAAGGTTGAAGCTATTGTAAAAAAAAAATTGGCTGATTAGAGTGTTGCCGTGGTTTCGCAGTAGCCCGGATATTATCCCGATAGACACTACACTTTAACGTCTTACAAATAAGGCGGATTTTTAAAATTTAATTAACAAAGTGTGGCACGATTGTATCACTAACAATTATACGAATCAACCGCCAGTATTTGTCTATTTAATTCAAATACTTTCGAAGTACGGTGGTGAATCAAAAGAGACAGCATAGATATCCTCGAACTCCGCTTTAAAGATGACGGAAGTCTCATACCAATTTACTAAATTTTTTTTCGTGATGTATTGAAATCACTCAAGCCGCAATGGTCATTGAAGGCAATCACTATACTATTGTTTGGATCGAACATCCTGTAGTTTGGCTTGTGATAGTCTGTACGAATAAACAATCGAAGGCGAGTCATAAAGCCAAACGCACATTAACTCAGAATCTGCAACCACATACCCGCAACTGTCAAAATGATTCCGGAGAAGCTGAATTACACAAGTTTGATGACTAATATAATTAATGTAAAACGAAATCATTTGACTCGTTCTTATGGAATTTTTCACGAGAAACAATTGAAATGCTTTGCAATGGTATTAAACTTAGACGGTATGCCAATGATTGAACTGAATAAGCCATACTTCGTTGGGTAATGTGTCAAATGTAGAATGTCGCGAATACATAAGGATCTGGAGGGGACATTATGGTCCATCTTTCGAAATATTACAATTTATAGATGGAAAGTCCTTGATCATACTAAGAATGTTCGCCGACTATTATTTCGAAGTGTAGTCAACAATTCAAGACTGATCAATTTAAAGTGGCCTTCATGTGAAGAAAGGTCATAAGTGTCCCTTCTCAAATTGAGTCGCCAAATTCTATATTTTTGGCTTAAATACATTCAATTCGTACTCTATGAACTTCGTAACTTCGATTCTATACAACAGATGCATATTTCAGAATCGATCAAAGCAATGTATAATAAACACGTTACATAAAACACCATGAAAAATTCATGACAAACAATAAAAACAAAAGAGTGGCCCAAGATGGCTGCCTTACGGTACACCTGCTTAGGCCAAAAATATATGAGACCTCCACCCTGATACTTGCACGTTTTGATAACGACCGGTTAGATATGATTTACACCTATTAATTACAATGGTATCATGTATTGGACTTGACATTTGATAATGCTTGTCGGGAGTGTGCGACGACGCAGCAGAACGAGCAACAATATATGACAGACCTGAGAGTGAAGACAGACAAGAAGAACAACTACAATAAGATGACGGCAACGCGCTTCACGTAAATACTTAAAGCGTTCTTGTAATAATTAGACTTACAAATAAATATTGTTTGTGTTATAAATAAAACCAATCATTGTTTGATGTATTATATTGGCAAGGAGACTTTTTTAATCGACGATCATCGGCATATGGCAATGAATAATGCACCAGCTTCATCGGGTGTATTAGGTCATTTAGAACCGTACCGATCAAAAATTTCTTGGCCGAGCTATCGAGAACGATTGGAGCTTTACTTTGAAGCTAACCGTATTGTAAATGATGCATAAAAGCGGACAATTTTTCTTACAATCGTCGGTGAAGGATGGTATCGAGATCAACCCTATCGAAAGCGTTACTAAAATCGGTGTCAACGGCCTGAAAAGTGTCATTACGCAAGTTAAGTTTAAATATTACACATAATGGAAAAACCTATTAAAGAAATGCAATCCTTCAAATCTGGCGTTAGAAGTTTAGCTAGAACATGATCGCAAGTTAACTTAAACCAAGCCGATAGGAATGAACTCTAGCGTAGTGGAAATAATAGAGAAAGGACTCATACGAGTCAGAAGAATTTCTTAAAAATGATCTGCAAATGCATTAACAATCCCACTACCATCTGAGAAACTACTTCCATTGTGCTTCAAATACCATGGAATAGTAGGAGTTTAACGTTTAAGGTTGACAAAGACAAACAAGTTTTCCGGGTTTTCTTTCAGGTCTGCTTCTGTACAACTTGTATATCTCGCATATTCCATCGATTGCTGAAAATTAAATCTGTTTGGTATATTCGAGTAGACCATATAATCAGCCAGTCTTTCATGCCAACATATAAAGCATATTTTTTTGTCTTTATATTTGTTATTTTTAAAGGAGTCGGTATACCATGAAAGATGATGACAATTACTTCTTCGTCTCAGCAGGACATACAGTTAAAATTTACCAATCATGTAGCAATACCGTTTGAAACCTCTGTCTTAGGAAATTCCAGTCTAATACTTTACGAAAGTGTTCACCCATGAAATTCGCACGTTTGTGGTCCCGTTCTTGCGGAAAATCATCCTTGATTTGTCAATCGTACCTAAATCAATAAAAATCCCAATATGTGGATGAACCGGCTCAACAAATGGAAGTTTGAATACAACAACCTCGATATCGTATTCGCTGTAAAATGCCATATTCAGTAACACTCCACGCGACTATCGAAAACGCAGTGCAGTTGGTACATACCCCGCTGAACAACTTATTAAGGATATTTTCAACACAATCTGTCGACATCTACCTTTGTCAGATTGAAATGACAAAGAATTAAAATTCAATCAATTGTGTTATGGTTAACAATTTCCAACAAGGGATCAATTTCCAGATCAATTTTTACAATTAAAATTTCAACTGATTCAGTATCAGCAATGAATACTGGTTCACTCCTCAGACTCATAAATGGGGGGAATACAACAATAATTCGACAACATCATACTCACGGTTACTCATTGCCAAATAAAAATCTATGTCTTTGTACGCCAACCCTTGGTGTCCTGAGTAAACTGAGAATGTTTTGCGAATCTCATTAATTTCCCATTTTCCACTGTTATTGCCTATATTTGATAATTCTTGCTAAACATTGGGAGCATAAGTAATTTTTTTTTCTTTCCAAATCAGTCTGGCGTTTGTAGGCCGTACAATTTATGCTCCATGAAGGGTAAGAGCAATTAATATAAGCTTTAAGTTGGACCTCATCTCAGAACAATTTATGCAAAGTTCAACTTCTGGTGTGCATACTGATGTAACATGATTTTTACCCCATACTGGATCAATGAATTTGCACTCATTTGATGTGTGATGTTAACATTTTTAACAGCGGATCGTTGAAAATATTTCATAAACTGGACACAAATTCCAATTAGTTCTTAGCTACATTCTGTCTGTCATACGTTTTTCTGGAACCGAGACAGTGTATTATCGCCGAGAACATCTATAACATTTTAACGTACTGACTCAACAGCATCTTTGGATCCACACTCGTATAGTGGGTGATTGGAAGTTAACGGCAATAATAGCTTGTAAAAGTCATCGATGCCATCCTCAACGAGACTTCCGTTGCAAAATAAAAAGTACCACTGGGCACTCATCAGATAACGGAATAGCCTATCGTAATCGGCGATTCGAAAAAAAAACACGTTCAGGCATCACATCGGCAAGTGGATCGCCAGCCATCAAATCAAATTCGACCACAATTGCTGGATGATCGTCCATGATCTGAAAACAGGACACCTTTCGCAACGAAAATAATATCGTGCTTATGAAAATTGGTTCCAGTATTCTTTTAAGATCGTTTAAAACGAAATTCTGTTAGATGTCTGACTAAAATAATTATTTAAAGTACACCGTGTGAATGGCTGTATCGTTTATTTTAGCTTTCACTTTTTTATTCGCTTAGTGATTAGTGTTTAACTACTGAAAAACCGAGATGCTAATGTTCGATTAGACAATTACAAACTGCGATGATCTAACCATTTCTGTATAACTGTAACAGAGATGGTCAGTTAGTGCTGGACAATAGCTAAAAAAACTCCTCGCGATGTAATAGAGTCAATTGTTCTCCGTTATTACTTGCAGAAATAATGGTAAAATCTGCGCTGATGACCGTCAATCGGTTTCTATAACCACTATCTGTTTTACCTACAAGTTGAAAACCTGATTTAACAGTGACCGTTAAATGGTTTCTGTGACCAAATATGGATATTTAAAATCGCGAGAATCACTGCTATAATGACACCACCATGACCGCCAACCCGATCACATCTTTCCACATGGTACCCTGGTAAGAAAAAACCGTAATGTAGGTTTCTGCCAGCTTTTGCTGATACACTATACATCGAATGGCGTAAGTGACAGAAAATTAAGCAGTTGGTTTCTTCTTGAGGTTATACTTCCAGCATTCCATTGGAGAAATGTGACATCAAATCATAAAATTCTATAAGACTGAATTTTCGTTTAGGAGTGCAAAAATAGGAGCAAAAATTTGTAGGAATTGTGAGTATAAACCCTCAATTACTGGGATAACGAATTTTTCAACAATATTCGCCCAAAAGTCAGTTTCGCTACCATCTGAGCAAACTTCTTACGATTGTGTATCGTTTATTTTATGAATTGCTTATATGTACGCCTAGTAAAAGAACAGTTATGACTATCTGGTTCATGGCCGACCTCTTCGCAGTTTTCACCGCGGATTTCGGCTACTTCGCAATTTGATGTGACATGTTTTTGTCTACATTTTTAGCACCGGATTGCGTGTTTGCAGTATTTGCTGGTGTGTTTTTTGCAGAGCGCGTACACGTGCTAAATAGAGACAGTATTTGACAAATAAATAATTTTCTTGGTGATAAATTGTCTTGCAAGAAGCTATCTTGCGAGGAAATTATTCCGCAATGAGTTCGTTCGATAATCTTAAAATTATCCGGTGGGAAATTCTCCATCTAGGAATATCAAACTTGGAACTCTTTCTTCAAGTACGTGTTACAATTTGCAAGAAGTTGTCTGGTGCAAAATTGTCTGATGAAAACATCACTAATCTGTACCGTAGATCTGTTAGAACTAGCAACATATTGTTAAAAACCGCGACGATGTTAAAACAGTTACTTGATGAAGATTCTCTGTGAGGGTTTAAATTGATACTAAAATAAACTCTAGCTCTAAAGATTAAATGATCTTCTTCGGGCTATGTGTGAATAGTCCATTTCAATTAACGACAAAACTGATTTTATTTTAGGCTGATCTGATCTCTACATATTATAAGTTATAATATATGGATTGGTCAACCACTTCATTTAAATGACAATTTTTCAATAATTTTGAATAAATTTTGATTTTATATACAAATATTATTAACACACCAATGGGCCTAATATATTATCACTATATTGAAATAGAAAATGTTGGTCCTGGAGTTCTCGTGATGAAACACATTTTTGAAAGAAAGAGGTTTCGTTAGATTTTTTTTTTGCAAAAAACATTCAATTCGATTAAAATTTTAACTGAAGATGTAAAGGAATATTAAAAAATGCGATTATAATATAAAGAATTGCTCGGTCGAGATTGCACCAACATTTTCTTATAATACTAAAGTTTTCACTCCTAAATATGAACAAATTACAGTTTTTCTTTTTTTTAGAATCTTTTTACCAAAACTCACTTTTAATTCATGCATTATACCTAAGTAGTACAGTCTATTAACAGATTCCAAATTCCATTTTCTAGTATCATGATGCCACTGACCTAGACAAACTCATTATACAATAATCAAGCTATAAAAGATAACCGAATTACTGTTAATAAACATTTAAGGTACCTTATTTTTTTTAATGGACTTTCCTATCAATTGAATTTGATAATAAAATAAATGTAGCAAAAATCTTGACCATTACCACTGCTTAAAAACTTAGCTTTCTATACAAACGTGCTTATTGCGTGGTATTTTTTGTGCTTACAATCAGTGTCAATAAATACTTAAAAATTATAATCAAACTTTTTTATGCGAATACAAATATGAGTTGAGTTGAGGTTACTAAGTGTGTATAGGGCGGAGTGAAACGAAAAACTATAAGTTGTAAGGCAAATTTTTAAAGATTGATGTGTTTAATATTGTTTTGTCATACCAACTAATATGTAAAATAAATTTTGACCTGGTCTATAAATCAAAGGCAATATTTTTGTACTTCGTTTGTAGAATATTTCAAAAATCACCGGGAAAATTTTATAACTTAATATAGGAAGAATTATTGGCACAACCCGCCAACTCTAACCAACCATAGGAAGTACCTACTCTGGAAAAATTATTTTTTTATTAAGTAAATCATATTTTAATTTTTCTATAGATTTAAATATATAAATAGATTAAGAAGTAAATAAAAGTCATAATATTTAAGAAATCAAGATTTTATTTTGCAGTCAAAAATTCGAAATATCTTGCCAAATATTATAATTAAAGAGCTAATAAAAAATATAAACAAAAGTCAAAATACAACATTTAAACACTTACAACTTAAATGAAAAACGATTAGAAATAATAATAGTTTTTAAATTAAAGTCTTTTGTAATCGCCAAAATACTCCGTCGAATGGTTGTAGAAAGTATTCATCGCGAAAATGAAGAAAATTTTCTCGCATTTTTATTGGGAACAATCAAGCATCTCCCGAAGCGCTTTGCCTATATGACAATACCAAAAGTCTCTTAATCTTAGGTTCTTATCTTAAACTATTCCCACAAATATTGGTGCAAATTTGTATTGCTTGTGTGTAATATTTATATATATCTGTCGATATTTTAAATCATAATTCGTGAAATGTATGAAATATGCTTAAAAACTCAATTAATAAATTGTGCTTAACAACTCATTGAATTTCTAAGCAAAGCTAGTTAAAAAACTTAAAAAGGCGACGAATAAAAATAAATATTCTACAAAGTTTCAGTTCGGAGCATAAGTAGGGCGGACAATCACAGTAAAATTGTTTATAATTCACCACATTTCTCTTGTCTGACGGCATTCTGATTCTTGACGCTAATCGTTGCAATTAAGCACTTTACATCTTCATAGACGAGTCTAGAGTATAGTTTATTTGAAAAAGCCTCAATGGCTGCTCGTCAGTACAAGTATAAATGTATTTGCCGGTCCTTTTACAAGCTAAAATCAGTAATAATTCCTCCAAGCGGCAGTGATAATTTAAAGTAATTGTAACTACTAAACACTTTAAAACCAGCATTTTATTCACACTATGCTCAATTACTTTTATTAGACAAGCTTACTCAACCAATATTATGTGTTAGTTATGCGGTAGTTAAACTTCTGACCAAAATATTTTTGGGGGTTGGGCGGCGATTTTCAAATTATTCGGACCGTTTGTTTATTGAAGTGAAAACTGGACGTGAGCATTGTAGATTATACGGTAGTTGTGGTATATTAGTAAAATACTTGCAACTAATATAAAACATAAAATACATATAACCTAACACATCTGATAACTATTTTATATTTAAATAATTTTGGGTGGCTCCCTTTTATATGCATGTGACCATACGATAGCTCCATATACTACGAATGACCCTTTTATCACTGTATAGACCCAGTGAACTACTCAAGTACACAGGGCACTTCAAAGTCTTTCGTAATTCTTCTATTACCAGTGAATATAATTAAAAAAACCTTACCTGGATTAACTAAAAGATATCAGTCCACCAGTTTGAACTGTTTTCTCATATAAGACATTACACTCAATTGTTTGCCCAGATACCAATTCTGTTCAAAAAACAAAATAGGTCGTCATAAGTCATTAGAAGAGCGCTGACAGGATACCACCCTGATGAGGATATCCCTCGGGTGCACTAACATTATCATCATTATGCAACACATCTGACAATCAAAAGATCAATTACAAATTGTAGATCAATTATCACATATTCCTGCGCACAGGTGACGTGAGACCAACAAAATACCGAAAAGGTCAACGCGTTGAAATGATTGATCATTATCGCATGTATCAAGTCGGTAATTATCGGAATGTATTGATACTTATCGATAAAAAAGCTTACCGATAAGAATCGATACATTTTTCAAACCCTATTATGGAGCGCTGATTTAGTTAATTTATCTTTTTGATAAGCAAATTCTAATGCATGAATTAACATTTTTGATCTTAAATGCCATTTAATATTTAATGAGCTTCTTTAACCTTTTACAAAAGAAAACTTATTAAGCTTATATAACTTGCCATGCTTTGGAATTGAAACGATTCTTAAATTTTGTTCCAGATCTTTAACCTATATCCAAACGATGTACAGGTTCTCAAAATATTCACTTAGGATGCAGTTATTTGGTTCTTATGTTTGTTTAATAGAAATATCGGTGTTACGTAAAGAGTGAGCTTGTTATAACCTCTCTTACTTTTTCATCATTTTCAATATTTAAAGCTATTTTTCAAACTTCTTGAGGTCTTCAAAAATCTTCAGAATAAACAAGATTCGAATCTGCTGATAAAGTGCCCTCATCTACTCTTCAACCAGGCCATGAGTCTCTTAAAGATTAATATTTTATTCTCAATTTTTCGCTAAGATTATATATATCCTGCCGCTCTCTCGATACCCGTTCAACTTCACTATACAAAACCCTCCGCTAATCTATCTTTGTTTATGTATAGAGTTTTTGTATAGAGTCAAAAATGATCCTACTCCTCATCAGAACGCAAAGCCTTTGCTCGAATAAAGATGGCTGGTCAGTGGATCGGTCTAAGACACATTTGGGGCCCAACCGAGCATCTGATGAACCTCAATATTTTTGAAACTTTGTACCTAGCTATGCCTGATGCAGCCACCTGGTAGCTGACGCTTTCTAACGTCGGTAACACCTACGTTCCATTGGAAAAATTCGCGATTAAAAGTATTCTCTCAGAGAATCTAATTTGCACGCATAGAATTTCTGAATATAAATGATGACTGGGCCCCCGCCTTCCGTTGTGGACTAGCAGAGTGCCCAACTCGACAGCGTGCATCAGCTTTATCACTTTTAGAATAAGCATCGACGCCCGATATTGTAAATACTAGAACAGTCTAAATTTTCATCCAGATCTGCTGCAATGTATCGGACAGAATATTCAACCTAATCTGAGCAGTTTTCTTTAATGTCATTTTTCACGGATAAAAGACCCCAGTCATGATTTAGTCTGTAATATATGCTCTGCTTTATGTAAGTCAAAAGCGTGATCTGGATTTTGGGTTTTAAGCCTAAGCAATAGCATACAATTTGAGATTTTTGTGCAACCTTGAAAATTTACCGAGA
>JANTEX010240922.1:0-12841 GCA_024741295.1 Macrocera vittata | reverse complement strand
ACAAATAATAGTACAAAGAGCAAATAATTATTATTAACACCAAATAATTCATGTTCATGAACCCCAAATAATATGATCTTTATATTACAAAGGGCAAATAAATATATGTATCGTAAGTAGTAAATATTATTACAGGTTAATAAATATATTTCTAGTGGGTAATGATTAAAAAACAATCATTTATTAACCGGCAATAATATTGTATAATAATATTAACGACAAATAATGCATTATTACCACTTAATAATGATATTTATAATGGAATACCATCAATCAGTAAAATATGATTTGTCAGTAATAAAAACATATATATGTATACCTGTAATTGGTGTACTTTTTTACTGCCATACATATGAAAATATTCAAATATTAACATATAAAATATTCAAATTTCCAAGTTTTTGGACGAATCGAGCAAAAATTTTTTTTTCGATCATTAATGACCTAAAAATCCATTATAACTAGGACTGGGAATTTTATTGATAATTATCGATAAATTTAGTTCTCGATATCTCTCTAAATTTTTAAATATATAATATTTTCCGGCAGAAAAGAACAATCCGCACACGTTTTTACACAAAGATAAAATGTCATTTGACATTTGCTGTCCCAATAAGCAATATTTCGTACCGGTTATTAAAATATACAAAGCAGAAACAATATCCAAAATATATTATTAACAGTATATACATATTATTAATGGATAATGATACTCGTTTTATATTATCAACGCAAAGCAATAGGGCAAGATATATTATTATCTGGTAATAATAATATAAAATATATTCTTATCGATTATTCATTTGAAAATATATTACAAACAATAAATAATATTAATTTCGTATGTATTTAGGCAAACATTGAATTATTAATACTTAATAAATATAATTTGCGTTTATACAAATGGTTTTGCTTTATTCATGGGTAACAATTTTATTATTAGTGGTTATTAAATAAGAAAAAAGTTTTTTTTCTGTGTTCCATGTAAATACTTAAAGTACAATTTATGCACTTTTTGCAATTCGATTGCAAAAAAAAATTAAGTAACGAAGTTCACCGCCCCACTCCTTATTGTCACAACCTTGGTTATACCTCCTCCTCTCATCCAGCGTGACATAAATTATGAATGTATGTTTTATTGTGGTTTTATGTTTTTTTTTCCACGGGCATGGTTTTTTGTTTTTAAAAACAACGGTTTTTTGCCAGCCCTGGTTTAGTTAGATTTTTTTTTGGATATTAGTCGATTTTTATTCAAACCTTCACAGTTTTTGAAGAACATGCCACAGAGACAGATATTGCGAAACATGTAAACTAATAAAATGGACTTGGCTTGCATAAGACCGGCCGTATATCGGCAGTATTTGCTATATATGTTCCCAAAATCACCCTGTACGCTTACAATTGCGACAAAATTCGATTTATTAACGTATGATAATAAATTATTTTTGTTCAAAAGGAAATAATCCAATTATGTGTCACATTTAAGTGACGGTAAGTGTATTGTAATATCTCAAAATTTCGTAAAAGGAAAGTTTATGTATAGTTTGTATTTAATCGATATATACATGCATAGCATTATATTATAATACTTATGTGCTTTTAAGTATGTTTATGTGTGTGTATTATATTAGTACCTCTACGTATATAGTGTCTCTATATTCTATTTTTATTCAATGAGTACTTATATGTGTATCGTATAATAACTAAACTAATAACTGAAATTATTTCAATTACGGAATAGAAAAGTTTAGGAATACAGTTTTCATATTGGCTTCAGTAAATAGAAAACTCATAATTAAAAGTGTTCGCTTATATTCGAGGGCGCAATGACTCGTTGAAATTTCGGAACAAGGCTTATGCATCTCATTGAAATCTTGAATGCTTATTGAAGTCATGAAATTTCACTTAGAATAAGTCATAAATCCCCTGTGATTTTTTGTCACCAAATTTTCGTAAGAATAAGTCACCGTTGCACTGTGACTTATTCTGAAGTGCACTGCGTCACCAATTTTTCCGTGACAATTTGTCACTGGGCAGGTGTGACTTATTCTCGAGTGCATTATCGTCTTCTCATTTTTTTGTGAGAATAAGTCTCCTCGACCTGTGACAAACTGTCACGAAAGATTAATTGACTTATTCTAACGCGCATATTATCGTCACAAAATTTTCTTGAGAATAAGTCCCAGAGCAGATGTGACTTATTCGACATGCAATATCATCACCAAATTTTCCGTGAGAATATGGCACAGGTCTATTGTGCATTATCGTCACACTTTTGTTACTGAGAATAAGTCACAGAGCTGGCGTGACTTATTCTCACGTGCATTATTGACACAATTTTTTTCTTTACAATAAGTCACAGGGCAGATGTGAGTCATTCTGATGTGCATTATCGTCACCACATTTTTTGTTAGAATGAGTCACGGTTGTCCTGTGACTTAGTCTCACGCGCATTTTGTGTGTAATGTCACAATGAACCTGCGACTTATTCTCACTAATAATTTGGTGACGGTAATACACAGTTACCAGTTACAATACACACCAACCCTGTGCCATATTCTTACGAAAAATTTGGTGACGATAATGCGTGTGCGAATAAGTCACAGGTCGTCTGTGACTAATTCTGAACAAAAAAATGTGGTGACGATAATGCACGTGAGAATAAGTCACACTTACTCTGTGACTTATTGTCACGAAAAAGTAGGTAACGATAATGCACGTGAGAATAACTTTCCGCACCGTAAAAAGAATTGAATTGAATCATTGTAGAGTAATCATTTTACTTTTAATAAACGTTATACAGAACCAAAAAGAATTAAAATATACAAAGAGAAGAAAACTTGAACACACATTTTAAGCAATGTCTGTCTCGTTTTGGTGTATAGATGACGGACCCATATTAGGTACCCATGTCATAAGAAGAACCGAGACAAATCTACACAAAAAGTATCAAAATTTCGTATTAGCTTTTTCGCCTCTAGTTAAATTTCGATTCTCTTTGACAGAACCAATTGATTCTAAATCATGAGAACATATTTTATGTGTTTAGTTCATTCAAGTCAGCAATAAGGGTAACAAAACTATTTATGGATGGAAACTAAAAAGTGGGCCATTGGGAACTACAATACCGCAATGCATAAAGAAGTCAGAAAATCACTTCATTCTGTCATCAATCGTGCTCAACCCTTAAAATGAAATGTAAACATATACTCGTATATGTTTCGATTTCATATTTTCTAAAACCGGCGTAGTTTTCGTGAGTGTCTTTAAATTCTATAATGTAAATATATAAGAAAAGTATATACAGTAATTCAGATGATTATAAATCTGCAGATAAGTGACGCAAAACCTACCTATACCACAAAGAAAAGGACGAAAACCAATCTTCTTTTGTATAATGAAATTATGAATCTCACCCAAAATTAATTTTGATTGTACTTTTATATTGACGTCATCAAATTTCTTGTACTTATATCTTATATTTATTAAATATATGTATATCTATAATATAGATATACATATGTTTTATATTATTCGTTTTATTGCGGGAATATAATGGTTAATATAAGTGGGTCGATTGAACTTCCAAAATCTACATTGACATCGTTTATATATACGCAGTGCTGGGCGTCCTTCGACCATATATTATGCGGATATATATACACGGCTAAAAAATGATATAGAAACATTTAATATAATTGTGGACAGTAATAAATTTGAAAACATTTAGCTATAACGAAATTCACTATTAATATAGTACATTTTGCTATTTTGTATATCCACTATGTTCCTTTAAACTATAGTAACTGTCCGTATGTTTTTTCTTTCCGTCTATGATAAGGTTGCTTAGATGCTTTGCTTATTATTGCGGATGGTGACAAACTATAGGGCATTTAACTATAAATGTAACGAAATTCGCTATAAAAGTAAAGGTTGCTATATTTTAAAGCCATGTATCTGATAATTGTTTCACTGTCCGCTATGTACATTATAGTTAGCGTTCCTAAACTTTTTCTCCGTGTAGCAATTTTGCCTAGCTCTGACATTTTTACTATCAAATGCGATTCTACAGTGTAATACCCTATATATACTTATATTATAATACATTAATTCATTTCATATATATGTTATATATTGCTTAAGTATTTACTTTTGAAGCCAATGCCAAGGTCAAATTCTTTTCATTTTGTAATTGTAAAACCGTATATAACGTACTTATACCTTATATATACACAATAATTTTGTATTTATAAGTACATATGTCCTATATATTATTAATTTTACATTTATTACACGACACACGTTTAAGTATATGAATATATAGATTATACATTAGATGTATTACTCACATACCAGCAAATGGATACTAATCGAATATTAATAATTATAATTTAATTAAAGAAAATTGATCGATTTTCTTATGCTATTATTACACTTGTATATATAGTAACGCTTTCCTTGAATTAGCTTTATATTATTTAAATATTTCTACTTCAGCGCTAAGACACCAACCTTATTTAGCGGTTACGTGCAAACATTAGAATTACTTACACTCAGATTAGTTTCTGTTTCATAAATATTTAGTTCTCACATTGTATTTGTATTCTGTATAGTAATATCATCTGACCAAAAAAAATCGTTTACCCTATTTTCACCAGTCTCGCATGCGTCTTTGCTATATCTAGAAGCAAAGACATGTACCACGATATGAAAGTTTTTTTTTGCAGTGACATCACTTGTGCACGGGAATGAACATGAGTTATTCTACTGTGAAGAGAATGCATATACAATGGTTCTAGCAAACCAGCGGCTAAACTGTAAAATCACTCTCAGGGTAATACAATATAATAAATGGACTACCCATACGAAATGTGTTGTACCTCGTTTAATAATAGATGTCGCTAAGAGGAAAAAATCTCGAAAGTGGGCAGATAAATTCGAAAATATCTTTTTGAATATTATTTTTTTATTTTATTATATTTTGTAATGACAATGATAATGATTTTTCAGTTTAAGTGCTGGTTTTCTAGCACCAAATATTTCAGAGACACAAACCATTTTTGTGAGAAATACAAAAGTACATGGGGAACAGGTTCCCTTAATAAAACGTAAGATATTATTTTGACAGAAAATAGTGAAGATCGTCCTATTTAGATGTGCATTTTAGGTTTCGCTCAAAAATGTTGAGCCGCCAAATTTTTTGTTGAAGTACCTCTAGATGAAAATCTACATACACCTCTATATGTATTGACAATATTGAAACTATCGATGACATTTTCGGATCGTTTTTGTCCTCAATATCAGGATATGCCAAAGATAATTTTACCAAAAATCTTTTGCTCAGTACTACCGGATTTGTACTAAATGTGTAAGTCAAATATGTTATAGTTTCGGTCCTGTTTCCTCGGATATTGTGCCCACTAATTATGTGCCGGGCTGTAATTCATCGTTCATTGATCCATTTTTGACGGCCGAGTTTAGTAAAATTAAGGTTTTTGTGTCATATGAATTCGATTTATTTTAATATACATATGATTTCCAAATAACATTATTGTTATGTGAGTGTGAGACTTGGAACCACAACGCACGCTAGCCACTAAATGGGCTCATTGTGCGAAACCCTATTAAATATATTTTACACTTTTCCCTTTCTATTCTTAACTGGAAACTAAACTGTTACATTTAGGTCCAATCTCGGTAATTCTTAGAAGTGACATAATTTCCTAACTCTATGCCTAGCAATATCAGTCGGTGCTAACACATTACTTCAAAAGGCCAAAAATCGTGCACTGCCGAGGGGTAAGCACTCGCATAGAAAATGCCCAACCGTCTCTTCCGTCTCACCACATTCTCTACAAACCGAAGTATGTGATACTCCGATTCTTAACCAATGGGCACGCAGACAGTGACTGCAGTAAGAATGTTTGTCAGATAACGACCAAGCAACCTATTCAAATCAGGATCTATCTTAGACGTATTCAGATCTGCAATAAACAACTTTGATTGCCTACAGTCAGACCTGGCATGCCAAATCCTACTAACCATTGCAGATACTCTGGCGTTATTAAAATGATTTCGACTACCTGCAGACAAAACCTAGAGCAGTCGCTGGTCCTATAAATGGAGAACCAGATGCACACCATCATCAACCAACTTTTTTGCTATGAACATACACTTGTTTCATTGAAAACCGGCCGGCGGTCTCGTTACGTTTCTTACGACTGTCTATAACTAAAGCCGACCTTATTTCTACAGAAAAGAGCGGCTCCTCGAACAAATATAAATAACTTCAGTGTCGAGCCTACCATCTCTGCTCCATGCATAATCACCAATTCTTCAGATTGAAAAACAGTAGATTAAGATCCAAGCGTAATAAAAATGCTGAGATCGTCCGAGAATACTCCAGCAGCGCATCCTTCACCCGATTTCGATCTGTCAGTGTATATAACTGTACTTTGTCTAGGTTAACCCTGTCTTTTTTTTTATCCGACCTCATCAGTTTCTCAGGAACAATGAACTCAGATTGATTCCAGGCGCCTTCAGTTCCTATCATGTTCAGTTGGTAAATGGCTGACATAGCAACCGCCTCTACATACTAGTGTAAGGGCTGACTGTTAAGGAGAATATCGATGACTGCCTCTGTTCTTGCACGAAGATCCATTCACTGGAGACTCTCTAACTTACTAATTTCTCAATAGAGCAGTATATGCGATCTGCATAGTTGCTTTCTTAGCTTTTAGGAGTTTCTTACCGTCATGTTTCCTCCAATCCAGCCTCATGTCAAGCCAAACACCCACATGCTTACAGCTTTCATCTAGTGACAGGCGAATGCCAAATAATGTGGGCGCTGTTATAAGCCTTCAAACTATTCTTCCAGTAAAGATCATTAACCCTTTTTTTTCTCTGAATTTTCTCTGGATCGTTAGTATAAAACCAATGCCCTACTTTATTTAAAGCACGTTGCATCACCTCTGATATAGTCCTAATAAATTTCCGCTCAATGCTGATGTAAATATTGTCCTCATATCCAAGGGCAAAGATACCTATGTCGTTAAGATCTTTATTGGGAAAGTCAGCAACAAGACGCCAAAAAAGAGAAGACAATACCCCTCCCTGAGCAAAACCCTTATCAACAGAAAAACCAATTTTGACACACTGCAGAAACCGCTCCTTCAGCTTATCACACAGCCATTTAACTAAAATGGGATGTATACCAAACCTATTAGCCGCCCTTACAAAAACATCTGGACAGGAGGGCACCTTCTATGTCGAAAAAAGTGAACATAGTGAACTGCTTTCTGTTCAAACATCTCTAAATTCTACCTACTATACAGACCAGGGCGCTATAATCATGCTGTTCTCTGTGTAATGGTCGCTCAGCTAATCCCTCATCCCTAATATATCTGCCCACAACTCTTTCTAAAGTCTTTAGAAGATAAGACGTAAGACTTATAGGTGTGAAGAAGCTCGCACTGTTTTATATTTCTTTTCCAGGTTTGGGAATGAAAGCAACCTTGACGTGCATCCAAGGCATAGGAGAATGACATACAGCCAAACAGGTTCTAAATAATGCTAATAACTGAGTTCCTATAGTGGGCTCAGCTTTCTGTAGAATGACAGGGAAGAAAACATCGATTCATGCGGGTTTATACGGCTAAATTCGATGAATAGCTCATTTTTCCTTATCGATAGTGACTGTACGACTTGCGACACTCAAATCATTAGTATCGATTGATGGATGTACTATCCGTGTGTAATCTAATACATTCGAACCAATCCTACAACCGGGAAAGTGAGTCTAAAAATAAGTGAGACAGTCTCTTCGCTTCAAGTGGTATAAGACCCACTGGTAAGTGGTAGAACAACTACCTGGACGGTTCTATTTTGCACTAAGGTCTTCTGCAATCTAGCCGTCTCTTTGACGTTGCTAATATTAGCGCAGAAGTCCCGCCAAGTCTCATGCCAGGTAACTCTTATTCCTTCCTTGTATCTGCTCTGAGCAGCCTGAGCCAGTTCCCATTCTCTGAGCCGACAAGATCTTTTCGGATTTTTCTCAGCCCTTCAACTTATCTTCTCTAATAAATGTAGTTTTTCGCTTTGAGTCTCAACTTTATTCATTTCATGCATTTTGCAGTGAATTTACTTCATCACATAGTTGCTCTTATCACATACATATATGTGTCTGTTGTGTCCAACTTTTTCTACTTTCAGCATATATCATGCCCAATTAAATGCTTGGACGTTTGAAAAACTAAACATAATTTGTTTTGACATTTTTGACAAAAACAGAACAAAAATATTTAAAAAAAGAAGACATGTGCGTGTAGTGAATTCAACCAACTAACATTAATAGGCAGCCATATACACAATATATGTTGCGATCTTGAATTTAATTATACAGTTTAGATCAGTAAATAAGCATAATCATTCATAATAATTTGTCATTAATAAAAAAAAACGAATTAATAATATTAATGTTTACACAAGTGTTTATTTAACGGAAACTGTAAACAAAAAACCATATAAACGTTTGATATGTCTACCGTAATCTATACCCGAGTCCATACCAAATATGACTATAATATAATATATGTACAATGTACATACGAACTTTTATTGTTAAGTTGACCGAATAGGTTTATCGGCAAACTAATTGATGTTGTACAACAGTTTTATGAACACAAAAAAAAATTATTCGTTTGATTGAGTTTTGGATAGACATTGACTGCATTATTCTTTTTGATTGAACAAGAAGATTAGAATATAATTAGAAATTATATAATATTTGCCTTTTAACTGTTAATTGTGTGTAAAGAAAAAAAAAACTTTAAAATATGTGGTGCTAAACAACAGAGTATTGGCTATATTGCTGCTTTAAGTTTTCTTCGAACAAAATTTGGGTATCTTACGAATATATAGGACAAGAAAGGTCTATTTAAGAAAATATAAGTATCGATTTGTAGTGTGTTGCACTATTTATTGCAGTTATAATATCTCAATGTCTTTAGTTGTTTGGCTTCAATTAAAACAACTATAATACCGTGTTGAATAGTTTTTTTAATTTTTTTTTAACGATTTTTTTGTATATAAAAACGTGTTTCTTTTGTAACGATATTTTTTTGAATGAATTATATTTAATATGAATCCTTGATTTTTTTATTTAGATGTTATTGTGATAAACAATAATATATCACAGTAGTAAAGCAAAGTACATAATAACGAATATCAACACTTACTTTACCTATTTATTTATGACAATGTGTAAGAAATGTTTTGCGATAGATGTAGTATTGCGCTAGTTTTCAGAATTCCTTCAAAATTCCCTCAGAGTTGGAATTCACTCGGAACTACCCCAAAATTTAATTGGAATTCCTTAGGATTTTTTTCGGAATTTCCTACGAGTTCCAAAACTGCCTTAACATTCTCCGAAATTCTTTCGAATTTCTGGTAAAATACTCTTGGATTTTTTCTTAGAATTTCAATGGAGTTCTGTGTATCACTATTTTTCCAGAATGCTTCGAGGTAGTCTATGAATTTCCTGAATTGCCAAAGAATTTGTCAGGAATCTCCCTGAACTTCACTCTGAATATTCCCGCAGAGTCTCTCAGAATTCTGCCTGTATTAACCTACAAATTTAATTAACTTAGGATTTCCACAAAAATTTACAGAATAATCCCAGTTTTAAATGAAATTCGTCTAGCATTTCCCGAAACTTCTCAAAACTCCCTAGAATATTTTAAGAAAGTTTTTGGAAAAATCTTTGGAAAAATTAGAGAAGGAGTGGCCAATTCATAAACCATTTCAAACTTATATACCATGGAAATTCCTGCGAAAATCCTATGGCAAACAGTGCACACGCTATACATTTTTTTTCTTATACAAACACACATATATCTAATGAAATACTTTGTTTACTCGAAATGTTATTTTTACTAGAAAAAAAAACAGCAATCTTGAACTGGGCTCGAACCAACAACCAACGGATTGGTTGTAACAATTGTTCATCTTATTGTAATTAATTAATTGATTAAATCAATCAATCTGTTAATTTCACGGTTGCTTTTTCAGGTTATGATAAACCTTTTACGAACTTAAGTTCTTACCACCAATGATTTTTTCATACCTAAGAATAACATTTTTGCATCACTTCAGTTGGACAATTTTGAATAGAGCTTCAAAAGTTCTATTTATTAACTTAAAACAACCATCAACAAAAATGTTTGTACCTCAGAGAAATGGAAAATAGCAAAATTTTGAGGAATTGACTTGCTGAAGCTTTTAATTACTTAAGCCTAACGGCATTTAGAATTTATGTACAGCATGAATTTTCTACTATTTTAGTTATTTGCAATAATTTGTCAGAAAAAAACTAGTTTGTTTGACTGCTTTTATTCGGTCGTAGAACTTGACAAACATAAAAACGTTTCAATCGGCAATAATGAAGAAACTGGAGAACATTTTACTTCAAAAGGACGCCTACGGTGCTTAGCAATAGTGTGGAAGTTGATGAAATCGTCTGTGAATCAGCGAATAGATCATGTTATAGTTGTAAACCCAAAGTAAATAGATCAATAAAATGAAGCTATGCTTCTGGTAAAAGAATCGCTACCGAAAATCGTAGCCTTTGGACTTAGAAGAGAATTTATCACCAAAGCAAATCGAAAATAATTTACCTGATAAAAATCAAGGTATCAATATTGACACTTTCAATAAGACACTTTCAATACATTTAACGGTAAAGTGAATCACCGCTAAAACGGATCCGATTACGTTTTAAAAAAAATTGTCTTGTCTTTCTCAGAGTCTTATTTAAAACTTACTAAGCGTCCGAAAGTATTAATGTTCGATGCTACAACTGTTGCAGCAAAAGATTTCTTACCCAAAAAGTGTTGTGAGAACAGACCGAGTGATTGAGAGTTTTATGCATCAATTGCACAATCTCTAACCAAATGGTTTAATAAAAGCTGGAGAACTGGCATGTCCACTTAATGTTGCGCGAAGTTGGTACGGCACACCTCGTTGGAATGCAGGACGGTCAATGAAATGCGGCCAGGAAGCATAGAGAAGGATCTCACTTAGGGCTGGGCGATATCTTGGAAGTATCGATATATATCAATAACAAAAGATATCGATATATCAAATTATCCAGTCCTAATATCACTGGACAAACTATAAGTCCACAGAGATAATTCACGTTGCTGACGCACCAAAGAGAACATGAATCTTTCATGAGTTTCCGCGCAGAAGTTGAACGGTCTAAGAAAGATTCTGGACAACTCAAGATTTTTGATAAGTATAAAAACTCTAGCGGAAAGAAGATACAAATTGTGGATTCTTCACTTACATTTACCAATGCTGTTTGAGGCTCTAAAGCGAGTGACTTTTAGGATGTGGGGCTGTCGATAATGTTTTTGCCTTTTATTGGGCTTCGCAAGTCCAGTGGTTGATCTGACTAAGGTAGAGTTGGCTGAAATCTCCTTTGCATGATTTAAATCGCCATATAAAAGTGTGTTGCTGTCTAGAGGAATTTGCGATTGGCACCATTATTGACACATTTAGAGTGCATTTTGCAGCACATCCTTGGAGATAATTAGTCGGGAAGCTGTCCTGTAGCCATTGATGGCAGTCTTTTGCATTGAATTGTACAGAATAACACCTATTCTCCTAAATGGGCGACAATTAAAGCTGGTTTAGTTGGTTAATTGCTTGGTAGTAATTTTTGACATGAGACTCAGCTGAAAAGATCATCTTAATTTCGCTATCCAAAAGGCGCAAGGTTCTCTTTCTGCATATAGGAAGATTGTTAGGTGGAAAAGGGTCTGGTTCTAGGCTATATTATGGAGTAGTGAGCCCAGTGTTAACCTATAGCGCTATTGTATGGTAGACTGTCAAAACAGAAGGTATTATGAAGACGACAACTGCTACACTGTAAGTTTTTTGGATCTTATTCCACTGAATGTATAGGTTAGGCAAACTGTCCTTTGGTCAGCCGTTCGTCTGTCACTTAACGGTACTTGAAAAGGACGTGAAGATCTATAACGGCTTAGGTTGAATACCTAATCGACTCACTTATCTGACTCCAAATATAAATTAAGGTACTTTTTGCACATATGAAATAAATATTTTTATTATAAATGAATTGTCGTAGGACAATAAAATCTCCTACGCGGAGTCTCTACAACTTAACGTTATTTCTTCTGTTGTCAAAATGCGACTGAATTTTCAACGTCTGACCTGACAGCGTTTCTGCTGGCGAACATTTTAGGTCGTCTTTAACGGAAACATGCAAGCCTAAAAGGATCAACGGTAATTCCTCTGACCAGTGGACAATGTTTAAACGTGGAAACCAGAGGAGGATTTAGTTGCCGATGTAGGCGTTCTACCATACCGTTGGATACGAGTTGATATGACGATTTCCTAATATGTTACGGTGGCAACCGAGAAGTTCGCACGAGAATCTATCAACAACTATTACCATGACATAGGCCAATAAAAACTTTAATTTGGAACTTGAAAAATTCCATTTCATTATTGTCTTAAGTTCTTCGTTCAGCTTTTGTTGCTATCATGATCAATAACGATACTAACTGAGGTACATTACTCACCGCTATGTGATATGTGCGGCCACTTCTCTCGAATTTAGACTGATTATATGTGTTAACGTGGTTTCAACTTACGAGAAAAAAATTAAAGTGGTTGCCAAGTATTATTATTAAATTGATGTCAGACTGTTCCTAGCAGTGTTACAGGTATCGATTCTAAATAAAGCATTGTCAAGAAGGTGGACTAGAAGTGTAGGCTTAGCTAGAACGTTCTTTGCGGAATCAAATGTCGTTTGATG
>JANTEX010240811.1:0-12849 GCA_024741295.1 Macrocera vittata | reverse complement strand
TATGGAGTTTTTTTATGGTTTTTTAAACCTCATCAATAATCCGGGTGTTATCATAAAAAAATAACCTGTGCGCGCACGTTAAGTTTATACGCAATAAAATAGGCTATTGTTTAAATAAAAATAGGCTATTGTTTAATTTATATACTTTCTAATGGTTTTTTTTTAAACTTAATTAAAATTGTCTTTAAAAAAATATTCCTGCGACGCAAAATTTATAGTAAATTTTTTTAGTAATTATTTTTTTAAATTACATTAAAATCATAGCATTTTCAAAATTAAAAATTGATTATAATTTTTAATAGCGTGATGGAGGCGGCAAAAAATATTGTGCCCAGGACCGCAAAATCCTGAGTTCCCTGCTTAGATTTATCACAATTAAAGTATTAAAAGTATATATACGTGTATAATATACTAAACCAATTAAAATCAACTTCATTCGTTAATTTCGTAAGATTTTTTTTTTAATTTATTATTTTTAGGGTAAGAAGTTAATGAGCATTTTTTTTACAACAAGAACCATAGTTTTTAATATACTCTGCGCCTGATTAAGACACATTTCCTATATATATCGACGGCAGATGTCCCTTTCAAAAATAATTTTTTTACCGTAAATATTACAAATTTTTAGAAAGGTTTTAGATAAGAACGAATTTTTTTAAAAGTTTTGGAAAACAGTATACAAATGTAGTATTGATAAATATAAAAATCAAACGTGCAATGTACTCACCAAAAGTCTTCATCCATTAAATTTTCTATAGAACATGCGGCCGCTATTCGAACACCATCTTTATTAACAACCGTAGCTCGATCAATTCCTCGATCTTCGGCACGTAACATTTGTATAAAATCACCAACATTATGCGACACGGGCCGCAGGACAAATTGACATTTTTCGTCGCGGCTTGGAAGCGGTACGGTTACGTGTGGTAGTCCACGTACATATTTAACGGTAACGTCTGCAAATGAAAAAAGAAAAACCAACAACATAAACAAAAATACTCTGATTTTGATGAACAATAAATAGCATTTACACAAAAATTTACATATCCATTCTATATTGTATTGACATGAAAATAAAGCAATTTTATTCGTTTGTCTAATTTTTCGGATTTTTTCTTTTCTGTAATAAATTGCGGACACATTACTATATACTAATCAGCTTTATAAACATAAAATAATGAAAAGTGAATTTTGATTGATTCAATTTTAATTAATCTTTTTCTGATTTATAAATGTTCTGTTCTAGTTCGCATATTTCCGCAGTAGAAAATTTATCCATTTTCATTGAAAATTGATTGTCATAGCAAAGTAGTATTCTACCTAATTTGCTTATTTCCTCTTTGCTTCTCTTTATTGCCAATGAAATATTAATATTCGACAAATTGGCATCGGATAACAATCTTATGTATTGTATACCATAAATGAAACTGAAATTTATAACGTATGGTAAGGGATACAGTATATATATATATATATACATTGTACATATTATTAGATTCTGAAAACATAATATACAAAACGATTTCAAGGGAAGCACCCACCTCTTGTGTATTATAAATGAACTATAGATTTTTCTTTGATTTGAAATAACGCAACAATATAACGGTAAATGTATTATATTTTTCCACGTCATTAAATTTTATGTATACACAATTTAGGAAATAATAAATAAAAAAGCAAAAAGAATTTCGTAGGCTGTAACCAAAAAATAAAAATAAAATAAAATGATTGTTTAAGTTTAAATAACAAAGCTCAATATGCATTAATTTGTTTGTGTTGGTACAAATTTAAAGTTTCAATTTTAGAATAGCTACTTTTTTCTAGTGATTTATAAAAATTAAAAAAATGAATTAATAAACTAAATTGACATTTTTAAACTATTAGTCGGGTAGGTATTTATTTATAATTTATTCAATTGTGTACAAAAAAAGAATATGGATTTTAATTTCCGGTTTCTTATGAAATATCTTATTGGTTGATCTAAAGAATAGAAAATATTAAAATTATTGATAAACCTATATAAAAAATTAAAATTAATCGACTATTTAACAAAGTAGTATTATAGGTAAAACAAAATTAATTGTTTATATTTAGAAAAAAACGAATGATTATATTTTTTCAAATTCCAGTGTAGAAATTGCCTAGAAAGACTACTTTGGTTGCTTAGGTACAACAATATGTGTTTATCTAATTTTTAAAACTGAAACTAGTTCAAGTTTTATAAAACAATTTCATAACAATTAGAATATAATTTATTTAAAAGGAATTAATGATTGATAAATTATCTTAAATTAATCTTCCAATAAGTTCAAGTTTTAAAAGAAAAGCAGCTTGAAAGGATTTTATGTTATATATCAACAGATCTACTAGTTATATTTAAATATATAGTTCTGAGACACAATTATACAGAACACATTTTCGGTATAATGTACAACAAGTATTGAAATTAATTGGATCATTTTCATCAACGCCACAATAATACGTACCATTATCGTCTCATTACAAAACTTAAGAAACAATGACATTAATATAAAAAGGGTTCGTTGTCGTTTCCCCACTTGCACTATATATAGAATAGATGACAATCAATTTTCTTTAGACCACAATTATGTACATATTTTTACGTATACCAAGTCCTACCAAGGAAAATAAAGTTTAATTGTTTATTGGTTATTTGTTGTATTTGCTTGGGGCTCCCCAAATTCAAACAAGCATTATATAATTATATATAAGATTTTTGGCGATGTAATTGATTTTCATTTGTGTACGATACGCAATAATTATATACACCCTTCGTAATTGTTTCTTTTATAAATATAAAATAAATAATGAAACGACAATAAATTAGGCTAATTACGATTTCGATGGTACTTCTAAAACCAAATACAAATAATATCTCGAATAACATTCAATGTATATATATGTATGTGAAATTAAAATATATGTATCTACCCGCAAATCGGAAGAGATTTGAACATGTCAAATACACCCTAAAACGCACGCATAATAAATAAAACTCTGTGCTTTGGGTTTTGTATTTCCTCACGAATAATGAATGTAAAAAGAAAATGCTGCCATTCAATTATTTTCCATGAAATCCCAATTTGAAAATGTTCAGTAAATTATATAAATTGGATAGAAAGGTTTTTCACTCGCACATAAGGCTGTCATAAAAACAGAAAAGGCAGAAAAATTGATAAAATGAAAATATTTACAAACTTTATGTAGAACAAAGTTGTGTTGTTTTTTTTTTTTTGAATTTCTTAGTGCGATATGACATGAAATAGTAGTGCACGCACAGACATTTGCGGAAAAATATTTATACACATTTTCAATTAGAAATAGATCGCATACAGATATATATTGGGATGTAAATAGAAATATGGATAATGCTAAATTTAAGATGGCAGGATTTAGACTGATCCTTGTTCCTTGTTATTAGAATCAATATACTTTAGGGAGAATGTTTAGTGTAAATAGAATTAATTTGACTGAACTATATTTTCTGATACCAAAAAGTTTGCTAAAAATTAAGCAAAAGAAAACAGCTTTATTTTTTTTTATTTTTTTATTTTCTGCTTTATTACAGAGCAATAAGTCTACTTTCAAATATATTTTCTTCTTGGAGAACACATAGTAAAATTTATGAAGAACCAAATTTAAGCTGAACGTTCTTTAAAACTAAAATTCGAAGAATTCAAATTTGCGCCAAATATTTCGTACAAATATGAAGCAAAAATTGTTTTATCCGGCTCAATTTTAAAAATATCGAACTGATTTGTAAAGGCTCTTAAAAATAGACAAATTTAAAAAAAAAATGCTGAATTCCTCAAATCTGGTTAGACCTGAGTAGCGTATATGTACACCATTTAATTGATTGTAATTATGATTGGAAAAGTCTAAAAACAAAGTTAATGTTAAGTTTTTTGGTTCAACATAATCTGCTGAGTAAATTTTTTTCTATGCACCATAGTGAAATAAAAAAAAAACACACACACACACAAAACAAAACAAAAACATCTTTTTTATAGTCGAATTTATGTGTACTTCGTTCCGGGGAAAATGTAGCAATAACGAGACGAAGTAAAATAAAAAAGGTCCCAAGCACACAAAACGGTTTTTGTTGTTCCCTGTACTTTTGCCGCACACATGAATGATAGTTGAGATATAGAAGAGAGCAGTTTTCTAGGTTTTCCGTTTCTTTGAAAAAAAAACAAAAACACGCATTCGCATAAAAATAATACGGTATAACCTTTCCATATAATATGGAGCACCATTCACCATTGAGGTCAAATCGATTTTTCTTTTTACTAGAACTGATATAATATGACATCTCAAAGGAATAAAACACAAAAGAGTGTATACGTACTGCGTGTGAGCTTTTTTACTGTACAGATATGGACCGATGTATGTATAAGATAAAAGGTACAAACTGAAGATATGTAATGCGGAAAATTGGAAAATTGGATAATGGTAATGGATGACTGATGATGATGATGAGTTATGTAATGTTTCGAATTGTGTGCTTCTTGTTTGTGTATAGGTAATTTCTATATACATACATAGAGGTCAATCGATTTATTTACAGAAGCTAAAAGGTAAATAATAAAGGTATATAGAAGATCTGTGAGAAAGATGTTGTCAATTACTTTGAACAAGAAAATTGTATTCCGTAAAATAACTTTATGACTGAAGTTAAGGTTTCAAACAGATATACGAACCGGATGGATCCGATATTAAAACGTATAAGGTATTGTAATAATGGATATATTTAATTAAATTTTCGAGTGTTTTGCGGTTATATAAGATGATACTGTATTCAAATAACATTTATTCCTAAATTCAACTCAATAAAATGTATTAACTCTGCGATAAAAAGGGTCATCAAAAATGTCTTTAGAAGACATTCGTGAAATATGTTTTAACTTTTCACATTTTGAACCATTGAAAATCGAAACATGGTGTAATTTAGGACACGCTTTTGTATAACAAAAAATATTTAGCTATTGTTTAATTTATTTTTTATTTTGTTTCGGTTTCACCATCAAAAAATATTTAAAAATGATTGGAAAACTCGTGTCGCAAAATCACTGTTGCTCTGCGTATCGAAGTTAGTGCATTTCTTAATTTCCCAAATGTTAATTATTTCAGTATTATATACTGTCTAATTATAATGATATGTTTTAATTTTAAGACCTTTCTATCATTATTTATGTATTATTAATTTTTTTTTCGGAAGGAAATAGTTGTGTAAATTTTGTTTGGATATATCCTGCATCTTTTTATGTAAGTAACTGGATCTCCATCTATTTAAATTGAATTTACGATTCCCTTTTTATTTCTTTTAAAACTTAATTTTAGGTTTTATTTTCCAAGAACGAATTAAATCATAACTTTGATAGTATTTATACAAAATTATTTTAATTTTATCGTGCGTTTATAATAAATTAGTTGATGCTAATTTTGATTTGACCAAATTCAAAAATAAAAGTTTCTATTATGTAATTGAGAAAACTTTAAACTGCTGAAGTAAAAATCAAAATTATATCATCAAAAATTGGTTGACGGTGTATATCTGACTATTATAGAGCATTTTTTTTGGAATAAAATCGCTTACTTAAACTAACAATAGGTATAATCTTTTGCCTTTAATTGCCAAAAAAGGAACTTTTGCACTATTTATCGTTTTGTAGTAAACGTCGTAATTTCGTTTATAATATAACACATATAATCTAAAACTTGTTAACTCTTAAATTGCGTACATGACAGTAAAAACGTTATATTTGAAGAGCATTTAAAGATTGCATTCATCAATGGTAATACTAAAAGTTCTACGTTGGTTCGCCGGCTACAATTCAAAAAAGACATTTTATCAAATGCCAGACTATTTGATTTTTTTGTTGCTAATTTTAAGTTTAACAATCCGTTAATTAATGTCTTCTTTTTTTTAAATACTAATGCAAAATTCGCGAGTTACAGCATTATGTACACCGATGTAGGATATATTTGTTATTCCAATGCCATTTTCCCATTCGAAACCTTTGATTAATGGTATCAAAAACAATAAATCACTATAAACGGGTATTTTATTCAACGCACATACATACATACATTACATGCGCTTACAAAGTTGTAAAAAAAAAGGCCTGGAGAATATGTAACTCGAGTCTGGAATTGCAAATAAATATCATGATGAAGCAGTGTGTAGTAAAGTGAAGCGATAAAGATAAAATTATGTAAACTGCGCTGGTATACACCAAAAATACGATACAACAATTTACCTTTTTCTGCCACAGCCTATATATATGTGGCTGTGAAACTTCAAACATATATACAGATGTCTGTCTATCTATTTTATATCTTTCATGTTCACGATTTTTCCGTTTTCCTTATTTTTTTTTGCTTGCTCGGAAAAGCTAAATAAAATAAATGAACTGAGTTTCATTCATTTTGTAACCCCCGTTGTACAGGTTGTGCAGGTGTGTAACTGCAAATTGTGTAAAATGAAAAACGAGGATTTTTTCTCCTTTTGATATACATATAGTTAGGTATATAATGAAAGCTACTGAATATGTATATAGAAAAGTTAAATCGTTTAATGAAGAGAATTTTAATGAATCATTCTGAATTTCATTATTCCACACACTAAATCATTTTAGAAAAACAATTTCTTTGTCCGTTGTAAGCATTACTTAACGAATTAGTTGGTTTACTTGAAGTTATTTATTTTTCGATTTTTAAAATAGCTATACTTCAATTTGCACATCGGCAATGATTTAAATTAAATTTCTAACATTTATTTGGAATGTAGAAAAAATCATCATAGAAGAATATTCGTTAATAAGAAAACTTTCTTTTGCAAAAATTCATTTATTTTCACTTTTTTTTTCGTGGAAAACCTTTTCTGTGTAATTAATTACACCATGAATATTACTATCGTTAAATATGATTATTTATAATATTTTGCACACTTCAGTGAGATGATGGTATATATAATAGGTATTCGCAGTAGGTACATCTTATTATAAGAAAAGAAAAGCCAACTATAAAATTAACTTTTCCTATTCAAATGCCGTGTACATAAGATAAAACAACAATTTTGAGATGCGCAGCATACATTTATGTCTATACAACTACATTAGCAGGAGTATAAATTTATCGATAAAAATGCATCAGCTTAAAAGATGCATTTAATTAAATTTAATAAATATGTACAAGAAGATGTTTAATGATCGAATCACCTTGGCACATATCATTATGCGCGTTTATATTGCCAGGTAAACTGAAACTATAACAAGTAAGTTATGATAAAAATATGTATAAATAAAGATAAACAAGTGCATGGCAAATATGTCATGCTCTGTTAATTAGTATCGTTACTATGCTGTGAAAAATGATCCTAATAACCGACAAACCATCGTTATTCCCGCATTTTGTGAGAATTTACGATGTCATTATTACATGAAAAAAAAAATGTGATATCATTTTATACATAATGTCCGGATACACCAATGCGATATTGTTTGTTTTAGCATCGTGTCTAAATTATTACGAATTTTACAGTTTTGATTTATGAAAAGCATATCGCGAATCCAGAAGAGGTGTTAGCAAGTATTGGTTTGTGTCCTACGAATAGAATAAAATTTGTTGTGAATCCTCAGGAATTTAACAGACATTTTGCGGTTCCTTATTTATTTATTAATACATAAATATTGTAATTACCACAAAATCGACATTAAAAAAACAATAATTAGAATTTGTAATAAATTTTTCCGTGGAATGGCAGGTAATTTTAAAAGAAATTATACAGAAAATAATGTTTTAAAAATATTTTTTTTTAACAAAAACGCACAGCTAAGACCAAAAACATGTTCTATGAAATGCTGGAATTTTTTTGTTGAGAGTGTATATTTTTGGAATAATATTGAAACATGTATGAAAAATAAAAATATACAATATTTACTGGTCCATTTTGAAATCTTCTTCTACTATATGACTTATGAAACCAAGCCAATATTTTCATGGAATGTATTTAGGACTATTCGGCATATTTAAAAATTCCAGGAAATTTCTATACGTTGCATATATTTTTTTAAATAATAATGAAATATGTAATTCTACCATATAACTGGCGAGATCAGGCCAATAGCAAATAAAATATTTTTTGTTTTATTGTTAAACCTGTTGGATGATATATTTTTCCTACAAATTGGGGGCTCAACCAAAGCTATTATAAACAAAGAACGGATTGGATTTTTGCTAAAGAACAATAGCTATCGAAAAAATGACGGTTCAAAAACTCAAGATAGAGTTAAAGAAACGCGATATAATTTTCAAGGGTTCAAAGAAGCAGTTAATAAACCGATTGAAAAAAGAACTAGTTCTTGATAGATTCGAAGCAAGCAAAGCACTGTAGTTGGTGGCGATAAAATAGAATTCGATCAGAGAGATGAAAACGATAGCGATTGATGAACATTAAAGTTTAGTAGATTAAAGGTTTATAGATTCCCAGACCAAGAATGTCCACAGAAAAGAAATGCCGAAACAGCAAAAAGAAACACGCAAAAATAAAATATCATATATTGATACTGAATCGGTGATGCAGTACATAATTAATGGCATTGTAGATGACGAAATTAATAAAGTTATGTTGTATGGTGCAACATACATAAACGATTTGAAATTTTGTACGATGGGTTTGTACGAAACAATTAAAAATTAACGAATCAAACATCGACCACAACAACAATCGTATGCAAATGCAAATTTCAAGAAGCGTGATGTCCAAAATTGGGAGAAAGAAATGCACTTATAATAATGATCGTCGGAAACATTGTTATAAATGTGGGGAACCGGGCCATGAAGCAAGAGCGTGTACAAATGTCTAAAAGTGTGTCAAAAACGGACACATTTAGCCAAATTGCAGCGAAGGTAAGAATGGATGCATAAGCCAGTTAAGTTATTTGATGTTGAAACAATTGCATTGGTGGACACTGGAAGTGCGGTGAACTTAATAAATTCTGAATGGTGTAATTAAAGAAAAGAAAAAAATGTTTTATAAATTCAATTAGTGTATAACTGACATCAAAGATGACATTATCGAACTTGATCATGTTAAACATGAACATAAAACAATTGTGCGTAATTTAGTGAATGAATATAAACCTGTTTATACTAAAACCACAGATGTGAAATTGAAAATGATGTTAATTAAAGAAAAAAACGATTTGGCATCAACAACGACGTCTTGCTGTTCCTGAGAAAAAGCAAATTGAAATACAATTAGAAAATTGGTTTAATGACGGTGTTGTAAGTGAAAGCAAATCTGAATTTGCTAGTTGTGTAGTTCGGGTTGTATTGGCTACCGGAAATTGATCAAGCAAACTATACAGGATCGATACCCAATGGCAGTTATCGAAGACCGAAGAATACCGCTTATGTAACGCACAATGGCCACTTTGAATTTTTGCAAATGCCATTTGGTTTGCGAAACGATCTAGGAGTTTTCATGCGGTTTATTAATGTGGTGTTTCGAAAACTAATTCCAGATGAAATTTTATACCTTGCGAATGGTCCTAAATACGGCATCAGAATATGGACTTACGATCAAATGAGACAAGTGTCAATTGTTGCAGCAAAGAGTCAAATATCTTGGGAATATAGTTGAAAATGGGCAAATCGAACCACAAGATGCTAAGACGAAAGCAGTTAGAAATTTTCCGGAACCGACTTATATAAAACAGCTACAAAGTTTTCTTGGTCTTACTGGATATTTTCGTAAATTTATACACAATTATGTAATAATTACGAAGCCTCTGAGTGACTTGATTTTGTATTGCCGACAAAGAGAAAAATCTATTGTTCAATTAAAGCAAATATCAAGCAATAATTCAGTTTTAAAATTATTTCAGCCAGAACTCGAGACTCAGTTGCATACCGACGCTTGCAAATATGGTTATGGTGTAATATTGTTGCAAAATTGTAACAAAGATCAAATGTGGCACCCAGTTTACTACATGAATAGAAAAATAAACGATTGTGAACAAAAATGGACTAGTAAAGAATTGGAGGTGTTGGCGATCATAACAGCAGTTAAAAAATTTCGAGTTTATTTACTTGGCGTAAAGTTCAAAATTATTACTGACTATGCAGCATTCGAGATGGCAATGAGGAAGAAAGATCTGACAACAAGAGTGACGATATGGGTGTACATTGGAGCATCGTGCTGGTAGTCGAATGAAGAATGCAGATACGTTACGCTGAGATCCTGTAATGGCAATAACAGAACAGAGCGATATATTGCTCAAAATAAAAAATCTCAAAAAGAAGAAGAATATTTGAAATCAATTGTGAAAGTCCATATGAAAATTTTGTTTTTTTAAAAATGGAATATTATATAAAATTGTTAATGTCTCTGACTTACTAGTGGTTCGAAAGAAGATGCAAAGTGAAATTATAAAGGGAGTGCATACGAATAACGGTAATTTTATTGTACAAAATATAAAATACGTTTTGACTCGTGACTATTATTTCGAAAAAGTTCACGAAAAGATCTTGTCGTGCATCAATAATTTTGTACTAACCGAACGGAAGAAAGGGAAAATAAGGTTTTTTTTAACGTTATCGACAAAGAAGGAATTCCGTTGCATACGTGGCACATTGATAATTTGAGTCCGTTGCCATCAACATCAAAGCAATATCGGTATATTCTTGCAGTAATAGACGGTTTTACAAAATTTGTCTATGGTAATTTGCAGTGAAAACTATAACTACGAAAGAGACAACTACAAAGATACAGTGCATGCAATCTATTATTGGAAATCCTAAAAGAATAATTACCGATCGTGGAACAGCTTTTAAAAGTGGCTAATTAGAAGAATTTTTAGAAGATAAAATTATGGAACATGTCAAAATTACGACGGGTGCAAGAGCAAACGGTCAAATAGAGAGATAAAATAGAGTCATTATTCCAAAATTGTCCACTGAGAAACTAATGAAGTGGTTCAAATACGTCGATAAAGTTCAACGTTGTGTAAATAGCACGTACCAAGTATTGGTATGAATCCGTTTAAGGTTAAGACTGGTACAATGATGAGACAACGTTAAGATGTTATAATTACCGAATTAACTCAAGAAGCAATCACTCAAAACTTCGATGCCGAACATGACGAGATACGGAACGATGCCATAGAACAAATTGACAAAATGTCCATATGTGTACAAAATTAATGATATTCACCCAATCAAACGAACGCAGTTTCCACCTGGAACGAAATTTTATAACAAATATTTGCGACCATACAAAGTGGTTTCATTGAAAGGAAATGAACGGTATGATGTGCAAAAGATTGGATCAAATCACGAAGGTCTAATGTTATGCGAGAAAGTTCATCCGAGTCAGATGAAGTTCAGGAAGGCCGAATGTAGGAGTTGGATACTGCTATGTTTAACTTAACCACTAAATAACTTTAAATTGACGACAAGCATTCTGCGTATAGAAACAAAAACAACTTAGCATAGAAAATTATTGGAAAAATATTATAAATGAAATAAAGACGTTATTTTTTTTTTTCGTTCAGCAAATAAAATATTTTTGTTTTTATGTTAAACCTGCTGGATGAGATACTGATCCTACAGATTGGAGGCTCAACCAAAGCTATTATAAACAAAGAACAGATTGAAATTTTTCCGAAGAACAATGGATATCGGAAAGATGACGGTTCAAAAATTCAAGGCGTAGTTAAAGAAACGCGATACAATTTTCAAGGGTTCAAAAAAGCAGTTAAAATCCGATTGGAAAAAGAATTAGTTCGTGACCGGATCAGCTAAACTATTTGTATCAATAGTAGTTGTAACCAGTTCCTGGTAAAAGTTGAAATCTAGCTTGATGAAAGAGTTTGGGGTGAAGTTCGAGTTAGCCAGTTATGTTATTTGATGTTGAAGTAAGTGCATTGTTGGGCACTGGAAGTGGGGTGAACTTAATAAATTCTGAAATTCATTTTGTATGTGGTGCGCCAAAATTAACGAGTGATGTAAAGATTTTAGGTGGGTTTGGTGGTTCAGAACTGAGAACATTGGGTGTTTTTAACGTGTTGACAATGTTAATTTTGAAATTCGTGTACATGTTGTTCCAGACAACAAAATAAGTGAAAAAAAAATATTTTAGAAGACTAATTTTGGAAACAGACAAATTCGATGGTATAATTGAATTAAATTAAAAATGTTAAATAATTTCAATTAGTGTAACTGACATTAAAGATGACATTTGTCGAACTTGATTGTGTGAAACTTAAAAATAACACATGTGCGTGATTTAGTGAAAGAATATAAACGTCTGTACAAATACTAAAACCACAGACGTGAAATTCAAAAATTTTGCTAACTGAAGAAGATCCGATTTGGCATCAACAACGACTAACTAATTTAAGGTGAAATTGTCTATTTGAACACTTACTAGTGATGGCATGGTTCTATCTACAATCTAGATGCAACTGAAAAGATTTCATTATTCTATTGCATGTATTTGAACATATGTACAACTTAGCACGAGCTATAAACCGAAACCAAATATTCTCTAGTAGCAAGTTGAGAGAAGGTATAGTTGCCTATCGAGTGTAGATGCGTATATGAAACTACTGAAAATGGGAGTGTCATGAGAGTCATTGCGTGTGATAGTAAGTATGATATATGCAATAGAAACAAATGGTGAGGAAATCGTCCATAACATTTGCTGCTCATGTCTGATGTATAGTACATGTCGTTAGCAATAGCTTCCTTTCAATATTCTTTTTTTATTATGTTCCAACGGGCAAAAGCGCCCAACTGGCCTTTTATTATTCAGAAAAATGA
>JANTEX010240810.1:0-14464 GCA_024741295.1 Macrocera vittata | reverse complement strand
TTATGTCCAGTCTGGACCATATATATATCGGTTGAACATCGTCATAGCCGGTGATCGACCTGTTTCCGGATGAACTATTTTACGATATTGTAGTAGCAGTTTTGTCAACTAAAGATTCATATCGTTTCGGTTGCAATCCATCAGCTTCAATTTTTCTTTGATCGTATCTCTCGGCTTGATCTGGATTTCCGCATCTATAGCATTTTCGACCATCGGACTTCGTACCAGAATTTTAAACTATTACGCGAATTCGAATTTGCAGGAACTTCTGACGATGTACTACCACCTTTCACATTCGCACTTCCAGCAACCGGTTTCGCATTTGTATTTTCACCAGCAGTATTTGCATTGCCGCCTCTTCGCGCACCTTTAACGTAACTCACTGCTTCGAATTTTTGGTTCAATTATGCAGCTTCTTTTGTTGACAATTCAAGTGACGTAGCCAGTTTTGTCGCTTTCTCCAAGGTGTGATCAGGAATTTCCAACAAACGGCTTTGCATACGCTCAAGCCAAAAACGAACTGATTCCGCAGTGCCGTGTCCAAGTAATTACCGAAATTGCAATTTATCGTTTATCGATTGTAGTGGCTTTTTAACAATTCTGCAATGTCTTTGTATGACTTATCAAACGGTGAAGTCGGTGCAATTTTATCGCACATCAGGTCGAACGATTCATGACCGTTGAAATGCAGAAAAAATTAATTCCTCTGGTATGTTGAAAACGAGACCATGTAGACACATTTTGACCAAATTTCTCGATTGTAAAGTTGGCTTGTCGCAGAGCCTCCGCCGTTTTGGTTTGTCGATGAAGATGACGAAGTCATTATAAAACCTTTTTGGTTTTATAACCGATCTTTGTATATTCACCGAAAATTTCACTTTTATCTCGTCGCCAACTTGTTGTAATTTAATTAATACGCATGCATTTATATACTTTTAACTGCTACTTTTTATTTAATTCTATATATTACAATGGCATGGAATATTTCACATATGAGAGAGTGTTTGAGTGTCGGTACAGCATTTTTGTACGGTACGTTCACTCGTATAATAAGGAACCGTTCACAACAACTCGACACTGAGTCTTCCAGGCTCCAAGAATTAAGACTTTAATAGAATGCTGTTTTATTTGGATTATTTCCGAATATACATACATAATAAGCGCCCAACTATTATGGCGTCTGACTCAGGTGTTCTTCGCGCCTGTGGTAGCACAAGACTTGGATTCTGATATTATATTAGATGCCTTTGAATTGAACTGATTCTGAACATAACATAGGCGATCGCTTAAAATAAATATTGTTGAGGTTTCAGAACTTGTTCAACCGTATCGAATTGGTACAGCCTTGATCTAAAGCGGTCAGATTCCTTCGTTTTCTTTAGATTTCTTTGTATAGACTACTTGGGATTTCTTTGGTTTTCGTTGGACGTCTCCAACAAAACTCCATCTTAATTAGATTTCTGAATTGGACCCAAAGATATAATTATATTATAATGTAATGGAACACGGTGACCGTTTAAAATAAATTTACGATGACGGTACACTCTATGAAACATGAATTTTGTTAAATTGTATTGAACTTCCTTAATTGAATACCTTGGAGTTGGACTGAATCTGATCGAAGTGAAAGCATCAAAGATTTGTTTCTTATCTGAGGCGAATTTTTGTTGATTAATTGATTCATTTAAATATTTCTTATATACACAAAAAGTTGGCCTTTGAATGGAACATTGCCTGTTAAAAACAAATAACGTATTTTTTTTTAAATAAATAATAAAATAATACATATAATGACTGAAAACTGTTTTGAAGCTGAAATTATTTGAGGAAGTGATTATCAATTATTAAATTTTGTGTGTATTATAAAGGCAAATACAAAATGTTGTGTTAAGAGTTAATGTTGTATTTTAAATCTATTTTTCGGCTATAAGTGTCTATAACGATATGTACTAAATTATTGCTTACAAATACACGTAAAATTGTATAGCCTTCGATTCTAAATTAAACTATGGGCACCGATAATATTTCCATATATCACTTCATATTGATATGCGCAAAAATGTTCAATATACCTATCCGAATTATCGTTTTACTTCCATTTTTCTATGTATCACTAATAAATCTTCTCTAATTTTCAGACCGAAATGGGGACGGCGGAAAATCTTTCGCCCAGCTTAGTACATCGGCGAAACCCATCATCATCGAACACATCCACCACTGCCAACAGTTCACCAACAAAACCCACAAACGAAGACACATCACCGAGCCTAGACCATGTCATAGCATCCAGCGATCCAATATTCGCTCAAGAGCATTCCACATTAGATTTATTAAAAACAGAAACAGAATTAAAAGAATCAAATTTATCGCACGAAGATGAATTGAAAAAACTAAAAGAAATCGGCGCCAAAACACCTATCCTCCCATCACAAATCGGTACCGATTTCAATTTCAAACGAGAGGTAGTCTGGTCAAATGCCATTGGCTTTGCGGCGCTGCACCTGTGCGCGGTAATCGGTGTCGTATTGGGACTGATTCTCGTCACAGACATACGGACGTCAATATACGGTATAATTAGTTCGGAGTATTTTGCTTTGTATTTAACGAAAAGAATTCGATTAATTTTCATGTATCTTATTTCTTTGTACAGCAATTCTGTTGATTTTCGGCTCCGGATTAGGTGTTACAATGGGCGCCCATAGACTGTGGTCACATAGATCATTCAAAGCGAGTAAACCGTTGAAAATATTTTTGCTGTGGTTGCATACACTAGCCGGACAGGTATATGATGAATGCTTAGATCAGTTAAATGATCACGAATTATGTTCGATTTCTCTTCCTTATAGAATTGCCTGTACGTATGGGTTCGTGATCATCGGCAACATCACAAATATTCAGACACTGATGCCGATCCGCATAATGCTAATCGAGGATTTTTCTTTTCACATGTGGGCTGGCTTATGTCAAAGAAACATCCAAAAGTATTTGAGTATGGCCAAAAGATCGATATGTCTGATATTGAGGCTGATCCATGGATCATGTTTCAAAAAAGGTAAGTTTTTCTTTTATATAATTCATATATAATTGCCATATACTAATTCTCACTTTTATAACTATACACATAATTATATAATTAACGAATTTGTTTTATCGCACTTACACAATCAATTAAATATATGTATATAATATATATATATGTAATTATAGATTCAATCTCATTAACACAGCAAGATTCTTTACAAATAAATGTATGTGTATATTACAAATTTATTTTTAAATTAAATTTTTTTCAATGGCCATTATGGCCAAGCTCTAAGAGAGTTTGTTAAAAAAAAATATGTTGCGTCTGTTATGTATAGTTTTTGAATGATTACCGATTTTGCATATTATGGATAGATAATAAATTAGTTAATTATTGTTTAAAATTAACAAATTTATTACACCATTAGTAATAGAGAGAGACAAGCAAAAAGCTATGCGAAACCCACTTTGAAGATGACGCGATTTATGTTTACAAGGCATAGGTTTTTATTCACGTACATAAGATACTTACACCGCAATGTTACATAATTTTACAAATTTCAATGTTAAATCTCTCGATACGGATTATTGAACATTGTTTAACCGCCTCTATTCACATTCTCGACATTATGTTAGTCGGTGTATTATGTCGAATCGCTAATAAAAATAAAAAGAAATTATTTTATTACAAATTGTACAACAAAAGAAAAAGAGAAAAAAAAATGGTATTGGTTTGTATTTGTACATATCGAAATATACTTATGATCGATCGTTGATCGTAAAGTGTTTGCTGTATATACGCGCTGTACAAATATGAGTTGCACGTCGAACCGAATACAAAATAAATAAATTGTTTGATGTTACAAAAACGTTTATTAAATGAATGCATACAGCATACGATGAGTATGATCGTATTATGTATCAATGTACAAATATCTATGTACATGATATACGTGCTTATCGTATCGTAAATTTTTACAAAATGTATTGCATAAAACTAAGAAAATATTTTTTTCAGTTTTTTGTTGCCTTGGATCAATTTTAGATCTTATTCAGAACTATATTTTTGTGTCTATCACGCCAGCCGGACAATTTTGAGCTAGGACTCTAATAGATCTTTTCTGTGCTCAAAGTTATCAGCAATTTTCGTCGTTCTCAGGATGTCACCGTGAATCCGAAAACTGAACTTATGAATCACCTCACAATTTTGATCTGGCATTTAACCGGGAAATCCCAGAAAACCGGTAACCGGAAAATTCCGGAAAAACCGAGAAAGTCCGCCCAAGCAACGCAAAGAGGTTGGTCATTAGATGTGGTTGACACGACTGCTTTAAGGCCCCTCTTTAACCAAAATGATGAATTATGAAACGACGTCGGTAACTGACTACGTGAAGACTATGTGGTGAAGTCCATATGTCCGACCAATTTTAGACTACGAAACGTGGTCACTACGTAGTCAGTTGGCGACGTCGTTTTATAATTCACCATTTTGGTTCAAAAAAGGGTCTCTAGGTAGTCGTGACGACCACGTCTAACCAAACTAACCTCTTTGCGTTGCTTGGGCGGGAAACTGTAAGACAGCAAAACCGGAAAAAAAATTGCAAGTCGCATTCTTAATGCCTCGCAAGATCTAAACATCTATGAAAATTTTAACGAATTGTGTTCATCCATTCCACTTTTAATTATGCACAACTTCTGTGAAAACTACAATCGAATTCAGTGATTTGGAAGAAATGGTAGAACGTCGTTTTTTAAGTGTTCAGGATCGTTGTACCATCCTGCTCAAATATTCTGGTGAGAGCTTTTAAAGACGCTGTGACTTATTCTCAAGTGACTTATCGTTACCAATTTTTTGGTGAGAATTGGTTACAGGGCAACTGTGACTAATTCTCAAGTGACTAATCGTCATCACATTTTGTTGAGAACAAGTCACATCTGCACTGTGACTTATTCTCAAGTAACCTATCGTCACCAAATATTTGGTGAGAATTAGTCAGAGTGCAACTGTGACTTATTTTCAAGTGCCATATATCGTCGTCAACTTTTGTTGAGAGTAAGTCACATCTGCACTGTGACTTATTCTCGAGTTACTTATCGTCACCAGTTTTTGGTGAGAATAAGTCACAGGCAATACAGCGCCCTTATTCTCAAGTGCCATATCGTCACCAACTTTTCGTGAGAATAAGTCACATCTGCACTGTGACTTATTCTCAAGTGACTTATCGTCACCAATTTTTTGGTGAGCATGAGTCACAGGGGCCCTGTGACTTATGCTCACCAAAAATTTGGTGACGTTGAGGCTGTTGAGAATAATTCACAGCCTGTGACTTATTCTTACCAAAAATTTGGTTGTTTGTGACTTATTCTCACCTAAAATTTTGTGACGATATGGCGCCTTTTTTGGTGACGATAAGTCTAATTTTTCTTAGTATAGCCCCATGTTAAATACACGGTGACGATTGCCATGGTCACAGTTGCCCTCGCAAAACCTTTTATTAGAATAAGTCACTTGAAAATAAGTCTCTGCGCCTTTTCAAGTGCCATATAGTCACCAAGCTTTCGTGAGAATAAGTCACATCTGCACTGTGACTTATTCTCAAAAGACTTATCGTCACCAAATTTTTGGTGAGAATAAGTCACAGGGCAACTGTGACTTATCCAAGTGCCATATCGTTACCAACTTTTCTTGAGAATAACTCAGATTTGCCCTGTGACTTGTTCTCAAGTGACTTATCGTCACAAAATTTTTGGTAACAATAGGTCACACGGCAACTGTGACTTACTTTCAGGTGACTTATCGCCACCAAATTTTAATCTCTTAATAAGTTATTATCAAAAACTTTTTTTTTGCAAATTTCTTATGAAAAATAAAAAAAGATTTTGGATTCCCGCTCTATGTCCAAAAACGATAGGAATCCTCCTCCCAAAGAACTACACATTCTGTGAAAATTTCATAAAAAACCATTTAGGCGTTTACCCTGTATCGATTGTACAGGAAATTCAAAATGAAAAATTTCGTTTTGCTCGGATCGTCTTAAAACATGAAGACATAGCGAAACAGAAGGACCAACCAATGGCGAATCCCCCCTCTCCCCTCCTCATGTCAGATGTGAAAAAATGTGGATTTTATCGAAATGTGAGGTTTTTTTTTGCTTTCGATATGTAACATTAGTATGAAACAAAAATGATCTCACAATAATGAGATATTGTTTAGACCTCGGGATCATCCCTAAAATGCTTTTTCAGAGTTTTGACAAAGTTTTAGTTCGCTATGTGAGAAGCAGTGAGCAAATTTTAGTTTCGTATGTGTGAAATAGTTAGAAACGTTCAGTTTTGTTTGTGAGAAACAATGAGAAATTTTAAGTTTTGTAGTATGTGTAAAACGGTGAGAAATTTCAGTTTTGTAAGTGGGAAATCTTGTAGTCATGTGATCTCACATTTGTGAGATATTAATTAGACTTCTGGATCATATCTGAAATTCGAAGTTTTTAAGATGATTTTAGCAACAAAAAAAAAGATAAAAAGGCTGTCTAGTTCATAATAGAGACACGCTTCATACATTTTTCAAACTTATCCAAACAAAAAATGTCCAGTCTCGTCTCAAAATACCCATCCAGAATTTCAATAGAATTCGACATGAAAAAGTGCCTCAATTCCGTAAAAAGGGGATGTAAATGTATGTACTCGTATTAGTGAATATAAAGCAGAAGGAAATTAAAAAAAAAATAACAGCCGGTACGTAGTTTGTCAGAGAAATTTTCCTGTATTGTTTCGGTGCGTACATTTTTACTTTATAATGATTTTCAACTCGTTATCCAATTTTGCCTCGGATTGTTTCGTAATTATTCCGGAAGAACTATGAAGAAGAGACATTTAGAGAATTCACTGGATGCCTTCAAGAATTTGAGGGGAATGGTGAGGCAATTTTGGGAAAATACAAAGGGATACTCGGAGGAGTTCCAAGGGAATTCTAGGTTATTTTTTGAGGCATTTCGAGAAATTTTTGGTAGACATTTAAGGAAATTTCGAGGAAATCTTAGGAATTTCGGTTGAAATGTTGGGAATTCATGGTGAATTGCGTGAAAGTTCCAAAGAAAAATCTAGAGTAAAACCGGAGGATTTCATAGGAATCGTGGATGAAATCTAGTAAGTTCTGTAGAAATTCCAGGAGATTATTAGGGAATATCTAGTGGAGTTCTTGCATAAATTCTTGGAATTCAGGATAATTTCGAGGTGATTTCTTGGAGAATTTCTGTAGAAATCTGAGAAAAATCCCCAAAATTCCGGGAAATTCCAGAGGAAACTCTAGTCAGATATTGGAGTATTCCGAAAGATTTTTTGGAGATATCTGGAAGTATTCAGAGTAAATTCGGAGTAACTATGTGCAATATCATGTACAACTGCCCGGCACGGAGACTTATTCTCAAGTGACTTATTCTCACAAAAGGTTTTGTGAGAATAAGTTACAGGACAACTGTGACTTATTCTCAAGTGACTTAAGTAAGTTACAGTTGCCCCGTGACTTATTCTCACCAAAAATTTTGTGACGATATGGCACTTGACAATAAGTAACAGTTGCCCTGTGACTTATTCTCACCGAAAATTTAGTGACGATAAGTCACTTGGGAATAAGTCACAGTTGTCCTGTGACTTATTCTCGCCAAAAATTGGTAACGATAAGTCACAGTTGCCCTGTGACTTATTTTCATAAAAAAGAATTGGTGACGAGAAGTCACTTGAGAATAAGTCTCAGTCACAATATGAACGTTGTTAAAGAATAATTTCACATCAATTTGAGGAAATTTCAGATGAATTTAGTTAAATTTTGCTAGAATTTTGGAAGATTTCTAAAAAATGCTGAAAGAATTTTAAGAAATACTGAATTTTCGGAATAGATTTTTCCAAGAATTCTGGAAAATGAATGATGAAATTCTAGAAAATTTCATGGGAAGTTGGGTGGAATTTTGAAAAGTCCCGGTTGAGGAAATCTGGTGGAATATTAGGGGAATTTCCGAAGATTATTAAAGAATATCTAGTGGAGTTCTGGCACAATTTCGTGGAATTCAGGAAAATTTCGAGGTGATTTATTGGAGAATTTCACCAAAAATCTGAGAGAAATTCCAAAAATTCCGGCGAAATTCCAGAGGAAACTCTAGTCAGATATTAGAGTATTCTGAAAGATTTTTGGGAGATATCTGGAAGTATTCAGAGTAAATTCGGCGTAACTCTGTGCAATATCATGTAAAACTGCCCGGCGCGGAGACAGGACTACTGTGACTTATCGTCATCGTGTATTTAGCATGAAGATATATAATAAAAAGAAAAACGAGACTTATAATCACCAAATTTTGGTAAGAATAAGTCCCAGGGCCACTGTGATTTATTCTCATGAAAATTTGGTGCCGATAAGGCACGTAAGAATAAGTCACAGCTGCCCTGTGACTTATTCTCACCGAAAATTTGATGACGATATGGCACTTAAGAATAAGTCAAAGGTGTCATGTGACTTATTCTCACCAAAAAATTAGGGACAATAAGTCACTTGAGAATAAGTCACAGTGAACTGTGACTTACTCTTACCAAAAACTTGGTGACGATAAGTAACTTGAGAGTAAGTTACAGTTGCCCTGTGACTTATTCTCATAAACAAATTAGGGACGATAAGTAACTTGAGAATAAGTCACAGCGCCATGTCACAGGTCAACTGTGACTTATTCTTAAGTGAGATATTGTCACCGTGTATTTAACATGGGGATATAATAAGAAGAAAAATGAGACTTATCGTCACCAAAAAAGGGCCATATCGTCACCAAATTTTTGGTGAAAATTAGTCCTAGGGCAACTCTGACTTATTCTCACGAAAATTTGGTGACGATAGGGCACTTAAGAATAAGTCAACTTATTCTCACCGAAAATTTGGTGACGATATGGCACTTGACAATAAGTTGCAGTTGCCCTGTCACTTATTCGCACCTAAAATTTAGTGACGATAAGTCACTTGGGAATAAGTCACAGTTGCCCTGTGACTTATTCTCAACAAAAATTTGGTAACGATAAATCACTTGAGAGTAAGTCACAGTTGCCATGTAACTTATTCTCATTAAAAAGAATTGATGACGAAAAGTTACTTGAGAAAAAGTCACAGTCACAATATGAACGTTGATGAAGAAAAATTTCACATGAGTTTGAGGAACTTTCAGATGCATTTACGGGAAACCTAGTTAAATTTTGCCAGAATTTTGGAAGACTTCTTTGTGTAAAAACACGTTCAGATGAAGTATTTCAGAGACAACTTAATTTGTAATTCGTTTTGGCTCAAACTTACTAATGCCCATTTTATCGGGTCTTATCAACTTATGTGAAATTTACAATTGAGTACGCTTACTAAGAAAAAACTCGTAGAACAAAAATCAGTGTTTAAGAGCCAATTAGGGTCATGCGATCGAGGTCAAGTTGTGTGTTGCAAGCCCTCTAGTTATGCCCAACCTTAGTAAAAACTAAAATTAAATCTGATAATTTGAAGAAAAATTCGTCAAACAATTTTTTTCTTCAATTTTGGTTTTCGGAATCCCCTTCGTTTTTGTCCAATCGGGCTTACCTCAGATTAAGCTTAAGATGATATACTAAACTTCTTAAAATATTTAATTCGGATTGAATAATAAGCCAAAAAGTGTTATTTTCTATCATAAACGTAACTCCGACATTTTACAATAATATATAATCAGAAGCAGATCTCCATTCGCCCTCCCCAGAAATGAATCCTATGAGTTCGCCCTTTTGCATAATTAATAAAGATCAATTTAATTGGGTAAAAAATAAACGGCAGTTTATTAGCTCAAATGTGTGTGACAAAATCGCAAGCCTGTGACATTTTCGACAAATTTCTTAGTACAAAATCCTATAAAGTCCGAAATTCGACAGTCCGAAAAAGCTCATTCTATTAGACTTAAAGAATTCCATAAAATCTAGCAGACATAATTTAACCGTTTTAGATTTGGAGAATAAAAAACGCTTGTTTAAATTGTTTCCGAAAAAACTTACAGTTAACTCCGAAAAACTTGTATCAAACTAGTTAACATATTAAAAGTACTCAAACTATCGTTGTAATACTTTTGTTGTAACCGACTGAATGGCACAATGAGTAGAGCACACGCTTTCGGCGCGGTAGGTCTGAGTTCGAAGCCCGCCAGCAGCGGGAAAAAAAATGTTCAAATTGTTAATTTGAATTATGAATTGAATAAAAGCGAACTCAAGACCGGGATCTTCGGATGCCACCTTAAAAACGGTAGGTCCAGGTGTGGCATGATACAATGGACCTCATTGGCCTAAGTGTCCGCTGGTTACAAATACTAGCACCCCAATAGAATAGAATCTAATCTATTCTAATCGTTGTAATATCATTCTGAAAATTGTCAGGCAATCCAATTGTAATGTCGGAATCCGAATTTGTCCAAATCCGAATCCTAATTTGTTCGAATGCAAATTTGTCGGAATCCGAATTTGTTAATAAAATTAATAATTTCCAAAATTGAAATAGCATTATACGTAGTTAGTAATCAGAAAACCTTGGCTAAAATGTATCAGGAAAAAAAAAACACAAAAATTATATTTTTTTTTACAGTTTGGCGCTTTAACCCCATTAGAACCAAGATTAGGAAAAAAATTAATCGAACCGCTCACAAATCTTATCCATAGGCAAGTAGTTATGCATTTATTTCCACATATATCCAAAACTGTAACGCAAATGCTGGAACAAATATTTTTATTTTATTTTTTTTCGCAAATCAATTGAATAGCACATCGGCAATGAGCCTTTTGTACGAGTGCATCAATACTGTAATTGCCGTTCTGATAAGCATCAGCAGCGGTATGCCAAACCATAGTGCATCGATACAATTGTGCGTGCAGAAGCTGCGTATTCTTATCGAGGATTCTGATCAAAATTGTAAGCGGTATAGTTCTAGTTCGATAGCATTTCTAAAACGTTTTCTCTTCGTAACAATACAGTAAAATACTTGGGCCTATTGGCAATGTCAAAGATCCTGAAGACCCATCCGAAAAGTGTACAGGCTCACAAAGATCTTATTCTGATGTGCTTGGAAAGCAATGACGAATCGATTCGACTGCGAGCTCTGGATCTATTGCATGGTATGGTGTCAAAGAAAAATCTGCGCAGCATCGTTCAACGTTTGTTCGAGCACATGGAAGAGGCTGAAGGATCAACGTATCGCGATGAATTGTTGTACAAAGTCATTGAGATATGTTCGCAAGGATCGTATCAGTATGTGACCGATTTTGAATGGTATCTATGTGTCTTGTGTGAATTAATTGAGTACGAAGCTGGATCAAAGCATGGTATGTGAACAGAATTTTTTGATGGGTCATCTTGCTTTAGCATAAAAACTGACGATGATTTTAATTAACAGGTAGTGTTATAGCAACGCAACTGCTGGACGTCTCCATACGCGTGCAGGCGGTTCGTTCGTTTGCCGTCACCGAGATGACAACTCTTTTGGACACATTCCCATTTCCGGCTACCACCCACAACGGGACCATGTTTGAGGTGCTTTACGCAGCCGCATGGATTGTCGGCGAATTTGCCACGTACGATCGACCAACACTATTTGTCTTTGCATCGATTTTGATTTGAATTTATTTTATTTTGCAACAATTCTAGTGAAGAAAATGATCCGGAACGAATTCTAAACGTTTTGCTGCGCAACCGATTTCTGCCCGGACACATACAAGGCGTTTATGTGCAAAATATTTTAAAACTTTTCACCCGCATTGTTACCTACAAACTGGAGCAAAAGGATTCGATCGGCATTGTAACGGTAAAACACTGTGTACATTCGATTTCTTGTCGCATGAAAATCTAAAAATGTATTTTCCAAATGTCACAGCTTTGTGATTTGCTGCTCACCCAACTAGAAACGTTCATTAGCTCCGGTCACATTGAGGTGCAAGAGCGAGCAAGTTCGGCATTTGTACTGATACAAATGTTACGCGATGAATTGAAACCGTATGTCGAACCGATTGTTGATGCACCAACCGATACCATACTCAGTGATATTCCGTCGTCGATTGATGTGGAAGATGATGATGGTGGCGCTACAAACAAAACAGCTGATGCTGCCAGTACGATTCCAATTCCGGCCATTGACATTGTTCATGAAATGGCTTTACTGTTTGCGGGCGACCTAAATCCGGTCGCACCGAAAGCCCAGCGAAAAGTTCAAATACCGGAAGACTTGAATTTGGACGTGTGGATTAATCTGCCGCCGGCCGATAGTAGTTCGTCGAGCGACGATGAGCATACGGATTTGTTTGTGGCGGTCGGCAATGATGAACGGCGCAGTGATAAGCACCGACGACCCGAACCTACTACCGAAGAATTGCAAAAGGTTTGTCATTGATGTGTGTCTGCTGTGTTGAGGTGTTAACTCTGTTGGTTTCTTTCCATTTTTTTTTGTCAAGATGCGCGAAGCAAGAAAAATCGAACAAAGTCACAATCCGAATTATCTGAAATCATCGTCTAAAACGAAAATTTCTGTGGCCGGCAATGATGACTGCGAAGAGATACCGATTGCCGAAATAGCATTAGAAGTTCCGTTGAAATTAAACTGTAAGTTTCGATTGATTTTGTCGTCGAGCAATAACTTAATTGCGTAGCACGACAATTCCCTGCAAATACAATTAACTAAAACAGAATTCACCGAAATTACAATTCGCCGAAGAAACAATTTATCGAAAATAAAATTCACTGAAAAAACAATTCATTGAAGTTACAATTCACTGAAAACACAATCCACCGAAAATAAAACTCTCAGAAAACGACAATTCACCAAAATGAACCGGTGATGACCGCATTTCAACCGGAAGTGACCGTCATTCGGGAGTGGCCGGATTTCAACATGAAAAGTCCCAATTTCAACCGGAACAGACTGAAAGTGACCGTATCTCAGACGAAGTGAGCCAATTTCAACAAGAACTGACCGGATTTCAACCGAAAGTGACATTATTTTAACTTGAAGTGACCGAATTTCAACCGCAAAAGGCCGTATAGCAACCGGAAGTGACCGGATTTAATCCGAAGTTACCGGATTTTATTCGGAAGTAGCAGGATTTCAACCATAAGTGACCGGTTTTTAACCGGAAATGGCCAGATATCAACGGGCAGTGACCGGATATTAACCGGAGGCAGCCACTGGAAAAAAGAATTCTTGAAATTATCAGCCATCAGACGATTCCATGCCCTGCCATCCCTCTTTTGTTCGTCCCTAAATATACCCGGCAAAAAAAAACAACAATTTTCGGTTGATATTCGATCACCTCCAGCTGTTATCCGATCATTTTCGGTTGATATCCGGTCATTTCCGGTTGATATCCGGTCACTTCGGCTTAAATCCGGTCACTTTGGATTCCATCCGGTCACTTTGGATTCCATCCGGTAACTTCGGCTTAAATTCGGTCACTTCGGCTTAAATCCGGTAATTTCCTATTGAAATCCAGACACTTCCGTGTGAAATCCCACATCAAGATAAAATCCAGATACTTCCAGTTGAAATCAGGTAACTTTCGGTTGAAATCCGATCACTTTCTGTTGAAAACCGGCCCGTTTCGATTGAAATCTGGTCATTTCCGAATGAAATCTAGACATTTCGACCTAAATCCGGTCATTTCGGCTTAAATTCGGTCATTTCCTATTGCAATTGCAAGACACTTCCGGTTAAAATCCCACACCCTGCATTTTAACCGGAAGTAGCCGAATTTCAACCGGAAGTGACCGTATTTCAACTTGGAGTGACCGGCTTTCAACAGGGAGTGACCGGCTTTCAACAGGGAGTGGCCGGATTTCAACCAGGAGTGGCCGGATTTCAGCCAGAAGTGACCAAATTTCAACCGAAAGTTACCCGTATCTCGTATCTCAGACGAAGTGACCGCATTTCAACAAGAACTGACCGGATTTCAAGCAAAAGTGACATTATTTTATCCAGAAGTGACCGGTTTCCAACCGAAAGTGACCGGATTCCAGCCGTAAGTGACCGAATTTCAACCGCAAAAGGCCGTATAGCAACCGTAAGTAACCGGATTTAATCCGAAGTAACCGGATTTCAACCGAAAATGACCAGATATCAACTCGAAGTGACCGGATACTAGCCGGCTGCAGCCGCTGGAAAAAAGAATTCTTGAAATTATCAGCCATCAGACGATTCCACGCCCTGCCACCCCTCTTTTTGAACAAAAAAAAATAAAGATTTCCGGTTGACATTCGATCACTTCCAGCTGTTATCCGGTCACTTTCGGTTGATATCCGGTCACTTCCGGTTGATATCCGTTCACTTCGGTTTAATTCCGATCACTTTGGCTTAAATTCGGTAACTTCGGCTTAAATTCAGTCACTTCGGCTTAAATCCGGTAATTTGCTATTGAAATCCAGACA
>JANTEX010240699.1:0-12853 GCA_024741295.1 Macrocera vittata | reverse complement strand
ACCAAATCAATCAATCATATGCTTTGTCAATTCATAAGCATAACGAAAAAGTTAAATATAATCGTGAAGTATTACGCAAACTAATCGACATATTAAAATTTTGTGGCACACATAACACAGCTATTCGAGGTCACGATAAAAGTGAATTTGCCGGTGACAAGGGCATATTTCTAGATATGCTTGAGCATGAAGCAAAACTATTGCATTCAGATACTGCGACGGTTGCTCGAAATACATCCAAATCCATTCAAAACGACTTATTAGACGCAATGTTTATGGTATACACCAACGTAGTGAAGGATGAAGTTCGCAAGGCAAAGTTTGTTGCGGTTGAAGCTGACGATATTACAGATGTATCTTGCATGTCACAATTCGTTATTGTATTGCGATACATCAATGATTCAAAGCCCATCGAACGGTTCATTCGGTTCGTTAACGTGAAAGATCGAAAAGCAGAAGGTCTAACACAGGCTTTGGTGGAAGTGTTAAGTGAATTTGATATTCAAGAAAAATTGATCGGACAAGCTTATGATGGTGCGGCAGTTATGAGTGCAAACAAGAAAAGTGTACATGATTTAATGAAAGACCATTTTCCGAACGCGCAAAATGTTCACTGCTATGCTCACCAGTTGAACTTGGTTTTGAAAAAAGTTTCCAGTTCGATATCTAACGTTCGATTTTTTTTTGCGAATTTGTCGGCGTTCTCAACGTTTTTTGCCATCTCGCCGAAAAGATCAGATCTTTTATCCGAAATTTGCGAAAGACATTTACCACGTACACTAGAGACAAGATGGAATTTTCAGTCACGTGTTGTTTACAGCGTCTATGAGCTAAAGGATAAGCTTGTATTGCTTTTTGACGAAATCATAAACGAGCATATATTCGATGACAAGACGACTAACGAAGCGATTGGTCTGAAGGGATATCTAAACAATGACCAGTTTTTATTCTTTTTAAATCTTTTTAATGATATTTTGTTTCATGTGGATATTTTATGTCACACATTTCAAAATGCTTCATCGACTGCCGTTACTGCAAAAGAGGCAACAGAACATTTCTTAATGGCCATATCGGAGATAAAGGCAAAAATCGGCGAATATGAAATGGATTATGCTAAAAATACCATCTGCAGTTCTGCAGTGAATCTGGTTGCGATTGGAGAGCAAGCGTGCAATGTTATTACCGATAACTTTGTTGACCGTTTCAAATCTGCCGTTCACGTGAATTTATTTTCGATTATCGATCCGAAATGTTTTTCAGTTTATAAAAAAAAATTTCCCATTGACGAATTTCGACAATTGACCACATACTATAAAGTTTTGCAATTCGAAAAATTACTAAACGAGCTAAACGTTATGTACAACAACGATACGTTTTTGGTTGAGAATGTTAGTCAACTATACGAATTTATTTTTGAAAATGATATGCAGTCTGTGTTTTCGGAGTCGGTCAAACTGTTAGAAATAATTATAACACTGCCAATTGCATCAGCCGAACCAGAACGATGTTTCAGCACGTTAAATCGGATCAAAACATTTTTGATAAATAGCACGGGTCAAGATCGACTCAATGCACTTTATGTTTTATCTATCGAAAAATCATTGATCGTAACGATTCCCGAATTTAACGAAAAGGTAATTGAAGTCTTTGCTGGTCTAGAGAATCGTCGTGCGGATTATTTATACAAAACAATTCAAACTCCGGCATAAACTTTCAAAATGAAAAGTAATTAAGTCATTTAAATGTACATGCTATTGAATCGAATAAAATATATGTGTTTCTAATATAAATTAATAAATCTGTTTGCTTTTTTCATACATTTTCTGAGATAGTTGGATGCTGTCACTGCGAAAGCGGCACCATATTTTACACCATCGGCGGAGGCTCATAATAGAAATATATAGGTACTCATCTTTTAAACCAAATGCATAGAAGACAATATTCCTATCAGCAGAGTAAATCAACCGAAACTGCCTTTTACGATCTGGTCTTGGACATAGAAAACACATTTAAAAACAAAGAATTGATGTTGTGTGCATTTATCGATATAGAGGGGGCATTCGACAATACGCCCTTGAATCGATAGAAAGGCGGCAATCGAAAAGGGCATGAATAGTATTGTAGTTAATTGGATTGTGACTGTTTCGTATTTGAATAGTGCTATTACTGCGAACTTTACAATTGGCGACGATATGGTAAAAATTTACTTGTATTTTGTGTGTGGTAATTTAATACAAAGAAAGTATGAAAAAGGCAATATAGTACGTGTGTATAAAGGCAAAACTGGTTTGTAGTTAATGATACTTCAACGAATAAAAAATCAAAATTATTGTTGGCTTTTTTATCAACAAATGTCTATAAATTATTGTGGAACATGTGCGCTCCAACTGCAGTCTCATCGAAATCGTACGGTGAAATTATTGCCTTGTTAAAGACGCAATTTGTGAAGTAAACCGGCAATTTGTGAAGAGACGGCGATTTTACGAAACAGGGCAGATCGATGGTGAAAGGGCCTTAGAGTTTTACAACAAAATCAAGGCATTAGCAGTAAGTTGTGATTTCGGCACAGAAGTTTCGAGGATAATGATGGATAAGTTCATTGTGGGTTTGCTGCCGGGAGCTACGTTTAATTGAATATGTGAGGAGGATTCAAATTTGACAATGGAAAAGAGCTTAGAACTAGCGAAGGCACGAGGAAATGTACCAAGAGCAACCGAGACGTATCACAAAATTGTGAAAAATCGAAGAATTGAGCAAAGGAGGCTGAAGTGTAAAGCTTGTGAAAAACCTAACCACAAAATTTCTAGGTGCAAGTACCGGCAGCAGGGTTGCCATATCTGCAAAACGAAATTACCGTATATTGGTACGAAATTAATAGTACTTGATAAAAAAATAATGTACAAAATAATCGTATTAAAATGGGAAATATCGTATTTCTTAAGCTGCCTTCACATACAAAATATTTTTTAAGGTTTTTTTTTGACAGCCCATGTAAAAGCATAGGAGAAAAACCATGAAAAAATCCATGGATTAATCCTTAAAAGTTGAAAATGTTTCAACTATTCGGAGGATTTTACATAGCTGTCTCTGTTTTTTCTATTTGTCGTACTACTGCTATATACATTGGGCTCTCTTTAAATCCTTAGTTTAAATCCATGGTTTTATCCTCCATGTGAAGCCAGCTGTAGATTGCAATATTTATTTCGTTTCAAAACGAGTTGAATTTTCTACTTTTTTGTCAATAAATTTAAATTTTTTTGCATTTTTTCGTTAAATTACAATAATTAAGATGTTGTGGATAACTCAAACAATGTATGACGCATAAATAAATAAATATAGTAAAAAAGTATGTAAAATTGTTGATAAAATTGTCTCGGTTTTACAATTGTGTTGTGCCGACACGATATCTTTCGCAAGAGGGCATACGTGATTTTGCTTCGTCCACTACGAAAAGGTCTAAACATGTTCCGAATCGAATCGTATATTACACCGATTGTTCTCAGCTATATTGACAAATATGTGAAAGACTTCAAGCCGCAGGATGCCCAGGTAAATAACCGAAAACAAACCTTTCTGCATGCACCCACCATAAATATTTCTCGATAAAACATTACGATTTTGTTGTGACAGGTTTCACTTTGGGGCGGTGAAGTGGCTTTTCAAAATTTAGATGTACGACTCGATGTTTTAGAAGAAGAATTACATTTTCCATTTAGTTTTGTGTCCGGCCACATTCACGAGTTAACGGTACGTGTGCCATGGACGAAAATCGCATCGGAACCTATACAAATCACCATCAATACAATCGGTACGTATGTACCACCGAGAAACCATACAAATGTTTAAAAGTGTTGTTTTTTTTTGCTTTGCCTTTAACTTTTAATCTCTACACACAGAATTTGTGTTGAAATTAAAAGCCGATGGCGATACAGTACCGGTGTCCGGTCGAAAAAAATCCAGAACTGAATTGGTCCAAGAACCACCAGGCTATATGGCAAGTTTAGTGCAGAAAATCGCCAACAACATCTCGGTCAAGCTAAACAACATCATATTGAAATATGTCGAAGAGGATATTGTTGTGTCGATGAATATCCAATTGTTGACATTCGATTCGGCTGATGAAAATTGGCTGCCAGCATTTGTCGATATCAATCCGACGAAAGTTGTACTGAAAAAAGTGATAAACATTTCCGATTTGACAATTTGTCTGGACAAACGTAATGCAATGGGAAAAATTGATGTGTGCCAAGAGCCGATTTTGTATCGATGCTCATTACAGGCAAGACTTTTGCGAAAATACAATATTTCGTCAGCGCACCGTTCATCCGTTACACGTATCGACATTTTTACCGAATCGGTTGAATTGAATGTTTCGGCGCAACAGTATCCGATGCTGTTGCGTTTACTTGTGCTGGCCATATCGTTGCGTGACGGAAAAATTAATGCTACAACTAGTGCAACGAGTGGCAGCACTGCAACTGAACCGATGGCAACCGGTGACGATGAATGGGATGAGACCGATGGCGGTTCAATGATTGCATGGGCATGGAGTCTATTGCCATCGATTTTTCCGATCGAGGACATCGATGACGTGGACGAACAACGTGGGCATGTGTTGCACATCGGCGTTTACATAAATTCATTAAAACTAACATTCAAGTCACAAGAGATTAGCGCCGACAGCATTGTGCATTCAACAAAGAAAATCAAATACTATCCGATTCTGTGCGTACAAATGACGGGCATTTATGCGGACGCCATCACACAGGGTATACGTTGGTTTCATGTACGTGGCGGTGTGTCTAGTTTTGCGGTAACTCCACTGGAAAAATGTACGTGCGGTCGCAAGCATATTCATCAAACGATTTTGGCGTCGGCCGATTCGATTTGTAATCATCGCCAGTTTCTGACCGATTCGTTGCACGATCCAAATTGTTTGGAAAATCGTGGACAACAAAGAGCGTACGGCTATTCGTGGACGGCACACATTGGTCAAACTGTTGAAGACTATCTTTTGCAAAGGACGCCGGCCATTGCTTTCGATGTGGTGCATCACGTTGATATGATGGACGATGAAGGTCGAAGTTCAACAATTGGCAGCGATCTAGAATACAGTAATTTATCGGAAAACTATTTGTGTCGTGCATTTATCGGCACGTTTACATTTAAATATTCGTCGAGTTTGATTCATATTATGGAAACGCTAAAAGAGTACACGGACTGTTATGATTATGCACCTTACGCACAAGATCGGCCACCGCTAACATTGGCTCAACTATCACCACCGTCCACCGAAGACTATGATGCGCTAATGAACGATATACCGATGCGAATCTATCAGATAACCGTACGTCGACCAATTGTTGAGTGTCACGTTGGCGATCACGATGCTGGCTTAGCATGTGGAGCAAATCTGAAGAAACTGTTGCCATACATTTCGATTGAGTTTGAATGTGTTTCCATTGAAATGGCCGAACCTTATTATCCAAATCGCCTAGTACACACAACGTGTCAACTGCCTAATCCGCCTAGTAAATTGATGGACAATTGTTATGCGAAAATCAGTGCACAGTTTTCCGGTGCTTGCATCTATCTATGGCATGACATAAATCGGCAAATTATCTCGACAATTCCAAGTGTTGATTTTGCAATGCGTATGCTTATTCAATCGGAACTATGGCTAAAGCATGCTGTGCCAAATTTAGCGGCCACCATTGATACTGATCGGTTTACAATTTGTCTGAATAAACCGCAACTGGATACCGTGTTTCAGTTGTACGATATTTTCGTAGACAGTGGTCTGGTTTGTCGTGCATTTGCCGAAACAACGATTTTGAATGATATGCAAGCAAATAATTTACCGGTGGTCGATGTACAGTTGCAAAAAGTTAAATGTTTAGCAACGACTGCCGGTAAAACAATTGGTGTAGTGGCGGGCATTCATCGTATGTTCATGCATGCATATGTGCCGCTTTCGAAAGACGGTGCCAAGGCTATAGTTTTATCGACTGAATTCATTGATGGTGACGAGCATTTGTTTTCGTTGGCAGCCCAATTTCCTCTTGACTTTGAGACAGTTGAGCATCCACCGATTGTATCGATAAGCATTGGCGCCATTTCGGCAAGTATGGCGACGATACTTTGTCAGTTTTGGAACTACAAAAGTCGACCGCAATCCAAACGACAAGGTAATGCGTCTGGATAAATTTGTAAACAAAAAACGAGTTTCGTTTTCTATTCTCATTTTCTTCAGACACCATTGACGAGCAAATGCCAAAATCACCGAAGAAATCATTTGTTTCGGAAAATGCCCCATCGCAAACGAAACGGTCCGTAAATCGTGCTGGATCCTTGCACTCAAGCAGCGATCCAACAGCCACAATGATAATGCAATTACCAGCCATCAAACCGAAACCAAAGAAAATGGCTCGTCCTTTGGACTTTGCTAAATTGTAAGTTCTAAGCTAAACAATCCATTTGAGTAGTTTCGAATTAAAACTTTCTTGACTTTAGACAAGCTGTTGCCCAATGTATGGTCGTCTTTGTCAGCATCCAACCAGTAACGTTGATTTCATCACAACACAGTATTAATTCAACTGAATCTGAAGGCGACAGTCTTCTACACTTGCTGAAAGCTACAGAACAAAATTGCGACTATCTAATCATCCAGTTACCGACCATAACGATTGCATCATCACACATTCGCAACAATGCATTACACTTTGAACGACAATTTCCATTCGAATTGCCAGCGTTGCTATGGACCCGTGAAAAAAATGGATTTCCCTGGAATTTCGATTTGAATAATTTTTCAATTCGTACTCGCCTGAATGCAGCAGTCGATTTTGATGTAGTGCCATCGGTGAGCACACAAATTACGTTGGCTATTTCATCGAAATCGACCGATTCATCAACTGCCGCCGAGCACATCACATCAAAGTGTGACCATTCAATTGCGATCCACATTGATACGCCACCGATTCAAATGAATTTGTCGCACGATCAACTTAGTTTTGTGTACGTTACATTAGTACCGTTTACGGAATTGTTAATGGATTTTACGGATGCCAAAACTGACCAGTTGCCAAGTGATCCATTTGAAGTGTCCGAACGTCCGGCCAGTCCAAATAATCATTCGGAATTAAAGGATTTTTTCGGCACAATACATACGATCAGTGAAAACTCCAGTGAAGATACTTTGCAGGAATACGGTAAGTCAATTACGTGGTACTTCTTGATTAATATTGTCATACACATAGCAATGAAAATTATGATTGCAGACGAAAAACCGTCGAAGTTCGCCGTATGGATCCAGTGGACATTGGCAAAATTAACGGTTAATCTGTTCGGCGCGAATGATCGCGAACAACGTAAATTCATCGTTGAACTGGAGGACATAATTACCAGCATTGATCGCCAAGACATTTATATGAAATTGAAAACGAAAATTACAACGCTTCGTGCAATATGCAAATGTCGTTCGGTTGCCGGTGACGACGCATGGACAACAAACAATGTACTTGGCATAACTGTACGCGCCGAACAAGCTGCAAATGCTGGAGCACCGAGTGCTAAATTGTTGACACGTCAACCGGTCGACAATCGTCAGGTGGACACATTTTTCGATTTGACTGTAACGCGAGCCATTACCCGTAATGTTCATAATAAATGGCGAACAAAACGTAAACGGAATCAAAATCTTAACGACACCATAACGGAAATTGTGATAAATATGCAAACGATTGATGTACATTTGGATTTTGAGCTATTGTCAACGTTTGCGGCCATATTTGCGGTGCTGTCTGGTGATAGTGATGGCGATTTTGCAGCACGACGAAAAACGACAACTGTGCGAAGTGTTTCCGATTTGCCGTTGGTGTTTTTCCAGAGCAAAGGTGTTCGTGTATTTTTGCCGATTTTATCGAACACCACGAACGGATGTAACGTTTTGATTTTTAAGGTAAGTGTCGATTTATTTTGGTGCGATCTGAAGGTTGACATCACAAAATTAAAACAAAGATACAAATTCTATAACGGGATCCGATTCACTACAATTGGCCACGTTTTTTGCGTGCCATCTTCACGATTCTACTACAAATTTTGTGATTTCCGGCCTGTCGCCCGAATATTTTTAAGATTAACACGGCAAGTTGGGTTGTCTGTCAGTTTAAGATATTCAAGTTTTTTTTGTTCGAAAATGTTGGCAGCCCTGCACATCTTGGTCCACTGTTTTCTTAAGGCATTCTAAATTTAAGCCGATCCCAACTATTTTAGCAGGAGCAAAAAATGTCTTTTTTCCGAAACCAAAAGACCGATTACGATATCCGCAAGGAAATTTATTTGCGTTATCAAGGTACCCACGAACCATTTGATGATTTCAATTCGGCCATAATTTCGTTGGTCGTTCAAATACAGATCCCGATGTCCAATTTGATTTGGTAGACACTTTGCTTAGTAATATGGCCTTCTATCTCCAATGAATGCTATCGCTTAACCTGTCAATACCGTTGATGATATGTTTGATCGCCGTGCCACCCCGTTTCGGATAATTATGATCCAGCCCAAGAGGTACGGCTATACGGTGGGCAACCGTTGCATCTCTACAGCGAATGGTATTCGACTGAACATTGTGCGACCGACGAAACTGAGTCCGTTGGTGAGGACCCGATGCCAACCTTAATTGACTTTTAAACTGAGCCCACCACAACGAAGTCAAACACAACTGCGATCATTTTTTGATTCTGTGGAATTTTCCGAAATACTGAGAGCTCTCGAACCCTGGTTGTCTATATCATTCGAAATTTGACTCGGTCGAACCTTCAAATGTGAATCGGAATAACAAGCATGCTGCGCATGCGAAAAAGTACTGGGAATCGGTGGAGACAAGGAAAGTCTCGTCAAGGCTGTCAGAGGTAGTAGCGGATGGGTGGGTCAAAATGACGATCGACCGCATCTGACTGTTCGTATATGTGGTGATTCTATTCAAGTATTGCTTGATAGTGGAGCGGGTATCAGTTGTCTTGGTCGAAATGCCGTCCAAAGACTGAATAGGTTTAATCTGAAAAGAACTCGATTTGTTACACGGTCCGAACCGCCGATTAGGTCGCTCAGCAAATCTTGGGTAGCTTGAGTGTGTTAATCGTTTTCGGTCATAAAACTCGAACAGTTTGTCTGTTCTTTGTTCCGTCGTTTCGTCATAAGCTGTATTTCGGAATCGATTTCAGGACGAACGTACCACCTGTCGGCATGGAATCGATACCCTCTTTGACTGAAATCGAACAAGGCCGTTTAAATGCTGTCCATTCACAATTTTTGTCGGCACGATACTTAGATTATGTGATTGTAAATGGCTGTATCAAGACCGATCCCGGCAATCTACTAGTTCGTCGATTTCTCCAATCGGCGGTTTATAGCGAAATATATATATTTCGACACCCTTGACCGATCTTACCAAAAGGAATACTGTCTTTCAATGAAACACGGAAGCCTAAAGCGGCCGTCGAAACATTTAAACGGGCTTTGACCTGTGCCCTGGAACTGAGTCAATCCAGATTTCCATCGGCAATTTTCATTCAGTGCGATTCGTCGAGAACTGGTATAGTCAGTGTATTATTTCAAGTATCAGATGGCGGGCATCATTTGGCGTTCATGTCACTCAAGCTCAATTCTGCTCAGTGCAATTATAGCTTCACTCTACTGGTTTTTCACGTTTTCGAAGTCCCAGAAATGATCCACTCGGAATACAGTACAAGTCGCGTGAATTCGAAAAGTTGACGAGTGATTACTTGCCACAATCTAAACCGTTCGATTCTGGCTGCCATACTTGCCATATGCCTAAACTGACTAGAGTGGTGGGACTAAAACTTAAGTAGCGTTGGAAGTTCATCTCGGTGCACTGTCAACTAAATGTTCGCCTCACCTCTTACTGTTCTTAAATCGCCTGACTTTAGTCAAATTTTCCGTGATCGAATCATGGAAAATCTGCGGAAGGCGCATCTTCGTCACAAGTCCACGTACCGGCGAAGAAGTCTATTACCGAAACGTTGTCCAGAGTGATTTGACAAAATATTTCAACAGCATGTCGAAAATATCTGAAAGGTCGAGTCATGTGTTGCCAGCGCGGTACGAAATAGAGTCAACCTGGTTGCTACTTTTCCTGCGGCAATGACGAAGAACAATACCGATCTCGACATTTTCCGACTTAGTTCTACTTGTCAGCCCTAATAAAGGATCCAGCTGACTTCGCCACAATTGGATTCTGTTTCGACTCTGTTCTTCCGTAATAAAAAGCAATAGATAATAAGTAATAATTATCGATGCCGAGTGCATGGTAGTGATAGAAAGGTAGTCAATCAGATTAGGTAGCTTATTGGACCAAATTCTTCGGTTGTATGGGGTACTTAGATCATGTTATTCGGATGACCACGTAAGGAAGGTATGGCCTTTTTATATCATCCGCTAAATTAATTTAGAAGGCGACCAAACTACCGATGTCATTATATTGTTTTGCCGATATCACAAAACTAAATTTTTTGCGATTGACCATTTCTAAAGTCATCGGTTTGTTTGGTCGATGTCACTGAATTATGTTGACTTTTTTTTGCATGACTATCACTTTTAAATTAATTTCGAGGGTAACCAAACTGCCGATGTCATTGTTTTGTTTGGCCAATATAACAAAACTCCTTTTCAATATTTCTTTTACGATTGACCATTACTCAAACATGAGTTTGGTGTGTACATAGTCAAGCAACTAAGGTCATTTATGTAATTAGCCGTCACAAAATTATTTTTAAATCGTTTTTTTTGCGATTGTTAATTACTTGAAAATTAATTACAGGGTGACCAAGATTTTTTTTTTGTGATTGACCTTTACTCTAAAGTGAGTTAAAAGGCTGATCAAACATGTATAGTTATGTTAGGTCGATGTTAATTTTCGTTTTTAATTGACCGTTACTTTTAAGTGAATTTAGAGCGTGTTCAAGCGACTATAGTCGATGTTTTGTTTGATCTATCTTACAAAATTGTTTTTAATTTTTTTTTTTTGGATTGATCGTTACTTTTAAATACATTTTGAGGATGACCAAACGACCAATATCATTATTTCGTTTCACTGATGTCACAAAACTTTTTTCATTTTACTTTTTCGAATGACAATTACTCTAAAATGAGTTTAAAGAGTGACCAAACATCTAAAGTCATCATTTTGTTTTGAACGATAACCGATTTTGTGTGACTATCACTTTAAAACTAATTTAGAGAATGACCAAAGTATCGATGTCATTATTTTATTTTGCCGATATCACAAAACTCTTTTTCAATATGAGTTTGATGTGTGGTCAAACAACTAAGGTCATTTATGTAATTAGACGTCACAAAATTATTTTTAATCGTTTTTTTGCCATTGTGGTTACTTTAAAATGAATTTAGTTAGAGAGTGACCAAGCGAATAATATGTTTTTGTGTTTGAAAATGAGTTTAAAGGCTGGTCAAACATCTAGAGTCATAGTTTTGTTTGGTCCAATTCATAGAATTTTTTATTTTGTTTTAAATTGACCGTTACTTTTTAATGAATTTAGGGGTTGGTCAATAAGTGACTATAGTCAATGTCAAAAAAATACTTTTCAATATATTTTTTTAGGGGTTGGTCAATAAGTGACTATAGTCAATGTCAAAAAATTACTTTTCAATATATTTTTTTGCGATTGACCGTTACTCAAAATTGAGTTTGAAGGATAGCAAAAACAACTTGAATGTCTGGTCAAGCAATTAAATTGATCATTCTGTTTGGTCGATGTCACTGAATTATTTGGAGTCTTTTTTGCGTGACTCTTACTTTCAAATTAATTTAGAAAATCAAAATCAATTTTTTGTATAGCCGATAACATTAAATTATTTTTCAATCAGTTTTGCGATTGAGTGATGAGAAGGGCTGGTCAAACGAGTATAAGTAGTAAATTGTAATCAATTTATGGTCAATCTAATTCCGTTATTAGATTTTGAGTTTTCATACATTGTGGCAACTTCACAGAGCTTCCGTTCAGAACAACATTAAAAACTTCTTGTTTAGATTGACGCCATTTCGATTACACCATCGGTTGAAAATCCTATGAATCGAATTCCGGTACGTGGAGATATTTACACGAAAGCTGCTCAATTGCGTATACTTAATGTGCCCGGTTCGAAAATTGAAGATCGTCAATACGAAGTGATGTTTGTCAAAATGTCTATCGGCAGTGGAAAATGGCAGGAAATTCAACGTTGCATGGATCCATATGTAAGTTTTTTTGCAGATTCAAGTCTTATCTATAACAGCGTTAAAAATAAAGTTTAAAAACTTTATCTCTGCATCAAATTTATATATATATATATATATATAACTCAATGCAAGCAATATATTTCTAATGATCTATAGACAAACACCGATGCGTACAATGATAATCCTGCATTCGATTGGAATAATCAAACCGAGCGACCATCCGTCGAGATTAACACAATATTCAAAGATTTCAGTTTATCGTTAACGTATGCTCCATGCATTATCTTTAAAAATGTTATGGTTTGTGGTGAAGGGCTGGAAATTAATTGTCTGACCGATTTGGTTCTCGAACTAAATACCCGCGAAGTTTTGCTCATTAATACGGTGTTCGATGAAATGCAACGTGCTGCTAAGTACGTTGATTCTAATTTAAATTTCTTTTACATTTTTGGCCTAATTTCTTTAATTTCATTGTAGCTACCTACATAATTGCGAATCGACAACCGCCACCAAATCATTACCATTAAACAATCGAATAGTTCCAATACCACCGGCTAAGCCAATGAAAATCACCCGAACTGCATCATACAATAC
>JANTEX010240588.1:0-12855 GCA_024741295.1 Macrocera vittata | reverse complement strand
AGGCATTGTCGTATTGTATGCAAAATAATGTAGGCACTTATTATGTTTTACAAAATATGCGAAAATATAATAAATGTACGAAAATGAATAATAATAAATCCCAAATGAAAATATGTCAAGTTTATGTATAGAATCAGAATGAATATTTATACAACATATTTATATATATATACCTATATATGCATGTTTGTGTAACAATGATGATGATAATAAAAAGGGGTTTTATTGAGAGGGTTACTATAGGGAGTAACAACTTGAAAAATCATGTGTCACAAAGAATTCCTTGGAATTCCTAAAAGAATTCTTCGGAATTATTCAGAATTCCTTAAAGAATACCTCGAAATTCCTCGAAGAATTTCTTGTTGATGTCCCAAGAATTCCTCAAGTAATTACCCCTCGGAGGGTCATATAGCATATACAATTTCTAAATAAACAACATTTCTGTATAAATACAATATATCGAAATATTCAGATAGCATGATTTTATATTTAATTATATAATTAATATGGACAAAAATTGTTTATTACCTTTCATTATATATGACAATGAAACGTATATATTAACCATTTTGAGGGCAATTTTGTTTTCATAAAATAATACTTAAAGAGTTTGTCATCCCTTTACAAAAAAATTTTGGGCAACGTAAATTTAAAAAAAAATTAAATTTAATACTTAGCCTCGTTGGATCCATAGCAAACCAATTTTTTGGACCTACTGTTTTTGAGGTGGTAACCGAAGTGCTCAGTCACATATTCTTCCGTCCGTTCGACTTAATTGATTACAATTTGAGTTTGTAGTTTTCTAACTAACGATCAACAATTTTTTGCCGACTATTCGGTTCATTTGATTATTCTAATTCGAGTTTTACCTTACTAAATCGAACAGAAAATTTTCCACTTCTGCTAGAATCGAACTCTCGACCTTTGCACCATAAAACACCGATCCATTGTTATATGTACATACATAAGCATCTAAACCCAAATGTATGGATAGCAAGACGTTTCCCCGTAAAGACAATTCTCCGGAACGATAATTTTCCCGAAACGACGACTTTGGTTGAAATATAGTCGAGAAATGAATCTGAAATAGACCGAAAATCCACCGAAAGTGACCGAAAATCAACCGAAAGTGAACGCTAAACGACCGGAAGTCATATCGGAGATCGATCACAAGTGACTTGACCGGTAAGGTACCCTGATACTGGCCCAAAAAACTTTTGTTCGAATTACTTTTGCCCAACAAATATTTACCTTAAAAATATTTGACCGAAAAATTTGCTCGCACAGCAATTGTCCAAATAAAAAATAAACGACTCTTGGCCACAACACATTTGGCCAAAAAATATTTGACCGAAAATTAAAATTTGAAGTAAGCGTAACGCTGAGATTTCTTACTTGCTGTCCTAGTGCATGAGCTCTGAAAAGAACTTTCAGCAATTGTTACAAGAAGAATTTAAGAGTGGATGTGAGTCTTTTCACAATGATTCTCCTTTTAATAACTGTTAAAGAAAGAGTTTAAGGGTGAGAGCAAAGACAAATTTACAGTCTGCGTAACATAATAAATAATATGCTTTGGTCATGGAATTTTACCAAATTGTGTTAGTTGCATATTTTTTTCAACGAGGAATCAATATAAAATGCTTTGATCATGGCATTTTGCATAATTGTGGTATCAGCGCGACCAGCAGCATGTTCAGTATGACAACACTTGCTGTTCTAGTCGATGATGTACTTTAGACGGACCCGGTGTTGTGACCCTCCCGGTATCCGTTTTATTTTTCTTTTTTCTTCTTCTTCTTCTTCTACGCCAATGCGCCGCTCTGCCCCTAGAGCGAGTTAAGACTTTTTTCCGTAATGTTTCCGTTATCCTTTTTCCCGATAGAGTTAGCAAACAGAAGGTTACCTTGCTTTGATCCAATCTTCATTGCTTGTTTTGACCGTTTGCCTGGCGTTCTTCACATCTTTCAGTTCTTGTGGCCTCAGACTGCAGCTATCTTTACCATTGTGCTGGTCTGAGATGTATAACGCCGCTTTGTGCATGGGTATTAGCTTGCACAGTACCTTGTACTGCCTCTTAATTTTCATTGGCCACATAAGAGGATTGTACCATATTCGAAATAACAATGTAACATGCCTCGTACAAGGTTTAAAAGCGACGAAAACGCATTTTTAGTTTTTCAAAAAAGTAGGCAAAACCAATATTTCCATACATTTGATATGTATCGTATATACACTCTTTTACAAGTTCATAAGCTGTATTTTGGACAATTATAGGCATTCTTTTGGAGTATCCACACTAAAAGTACTCTTATAGAGAGGAGAGCGCTGATAATTTGACATCAAAACATACTCACAACAAAAAATCAAATAAAAAGATTTGTTCATTGAATTATGTACAGTGACCAGTTGAAACTGACCAGTTGCCAGCACTGAATGAAGAAGATCATTGTCATTTATGTTTTTTCGTCAAAAGCCAAATTGAAATCAACAGCGATGAAAATTCTATTTTCCAAAACGGTTCCAACAAATTCAATAATTCTTTTAATAGCATCAGCATATAGGAATCATATACGTAATCAATCGAGCCTGACGGAATATTGCGTTCACATTGTAATCGAACTATAGATTGACATATGTATAAAATTCACTGAGTTTCTAAGAATTTAACCAAACGGTCAGAAGAGTAACGCTCGTACAGTCCAACAACTTTTATTTTAGGACAACGCACAGTTGCAGCTGATACGTTGTATTTGTCACTTAGCTTTTGAGATACGGCATTTTTCATTATTTTGGCTCCTTCTTTCGAACCGAACTCCAAAACAAGACTGCCAGTTTTCAATTGCCTCACCTTTTTTAGATCCATTCCAGTTGGCATTACGTTGTTTCGAACATCAGTCAGTGTTTGAGCCGATTTTTAAGCATCGTTAGGTGTTACAATAATGGTTGGATTTTTTTAATCAAAACAGAAAAGTATTTGGTTGCTTTTCTCCGTTTGTCAATAGGGGATAATTTTCATTTTTGGATGCAGTGATGTGCTGTCATCGTCGTTATATTATCACCTTTGCGTAATTATTTGAATTTGTCAACCAAATTTTAAATGATTCCACTCTGCTCATAAAATGTTGATCACATCAGCTGCTAGTGTTTTAACAATATCCCATCTAGATGACAAATGGCTTGGCTTTGATTGTATTTCTTGTAGATGAAGACTAACACTTAAATTACTTTGTTGAGCAAAAGAAGAATTTTGTTTTTTAAATTCATTGTTTCTTCATGTGCTAAGCGATTTATGGATGCTGCATTATCGACATTTGTTGATGATAGTGAACTCGTCCCTACGATTTGCGACATAGATTGTGCTGACGTTTCGCTATTTTAAATGATTTTCATTAAAATGACGTCCATTAAATCGACAATTGAGCAGATGTCGTTTTCAGTGCCATTTGAGTGAAGACTTTGTTTTGGTTTTTGTGGTGAACGTCCGAGTCCCATTCGAACATCCACAAAAAAAAGAATGATTGTATGCCTTTGATGCGCAATATATATTGCATATTGACAAACATGTCTTTCCAACAATAATCTTAATGAGCTTTTGATGTTTAATAAATAATCAACAGATTATAGCAACAAAGCTAGTAATTAATAATAAAAAAAACTAATTTTTAAAAATGTCAAATAAAGGCAAATGTTTGACGTGAAACGAAACAATGAAAACAGAAACGAAAATGCTCAGAATCGTGACACATAAAACGTGATCGTTTTATTTAAACGCCAGGCTGCTTCTCAACGCGCATTCTATACATAAGCGGCGTGTGTGTACATATATCTCCGAAATTCAATTTCGGATTTTGTTCTGTGTATATATCTGCCCATTTTATTTTGAAAAAATAAACTGATTAAACATTTATTCGTAGTATACAATACACGTATGTGCACACACAAAATCAGATTCGTTCAATTAATATAACACGTCGTCTTAATACCATATTTTCTTCATTGTATTTTGATTGATTTCAACCGCACCACGACCGACATTTATCTTTAGAATGAAAAAAAGAGAGAGAGAAAAAAAACGACGCAAAATACGGAAAAGTTCAAAACCATATTGCGTGCGTTTTATTGTATTAACGTTGGCGATGGCAAGGTACGACACATCACCACGCAGAGCTACATATATGTTTAGGGGTGAGAAACATTTGAGATATTTTGACTGTGTTCGATCCTTTTTGGTTAAGACAAGTATCGATGCTAAATATCGATACGTATCAATACCTATCGATACACATTGAAGCTTATTAATGCGTACCTAACAATACTTATTGATAAATATCGATACTTAGCAATATTGATCGATACAATTCGATACTTATAATTATCGATACATTTCAATACATGAAGTATGAATTGAAAAGTATCGATATGCATAGATAAGTAGCGATGTGTATCAAAACGTCCGATATGTATCGATATTTATCGATATGTATCGTTATAAATCGATATTTATTGATAACCATCGATTCGTAGTATTGATAAGTTTAATACGTATCGTTAATACGTATCGATATTTTTTAAGGTATTCATAGGTATCGGTATTTTATTGATATCGACCACTCCTAGCTATATTCTATTTACTTTATTATATACGACTAGGTATTTATCCGTTATTGTATAACACTTCACCCAGAACACAGTTTTTCATGGGACTCGCTCTAAATCTCATGCCGCCCAGGAAATATAAATAATAAATTTTATATCGAAAAACTATTACATATTTTCTGTTCGTGATTTTGGTTTAATATTTTTCTTTTTCTTTTTTTTTTGTTCGCTTTTGGAACATTTTATGAATAAAGTTTATCCAGAACACGCACGCACGCAATGTTTTATGGTTTAATTTTCTTCTGGAGTTAAATTTTGACGATAAGTTATTGATTGTGATGTGGTATATTTGTATAGGTAAGGTCTAAGCATTTTTTCTTATTCAATTTAGTTATACGCAATAATTAAATTGAACCTAATCCAAAATGGTGACAAAATATATATGTAATTGGCAATCTATATAGTTGAACTAATTGTATTGAGTTTTAATGTCCGGTTTGTCATGCTTGAGTTAATCTTTTTTTCTTTTACATTCTAAAACGGCATGTCTGAATCTAAATATATACCGAAACTAAGCTCAATCATTTTTTTTCAGTTTCGTGAAATCGATTTTTATTGCAATTTTAATAGGTCATGTTACCTCTAAACTATAAACTTGTCCAAATTCGGGAAATTTAAAAATATTTATTTCACTGTTCATTATTTTTAGGAACATGTTAAAAACTAAATTGTGAACTTAACCTAAATCAAAAAAAAAATCAAAATTGACCTAAGAAATTGTATATACAATTTTAGTAGATATCAATCGATTCAACGATGTTTTGTGAACCTTTTTTGTAATATTATGCCTGACATTCTGGCTGTATGCACAAGGAAATTATATGTTAAGTGTACAATAACCCATTCTCTGAAAATACAACAATTTAAAAAGCATACATTATTGTAACCGTGTGTGTTCAATATTAAATTTACAGAAGTGGTTGTAGGTATGTATAGTAAAGTTCAAGCCGCCAAGATAAGCACACTAAGCACATAATTAAATAATGTATATTTTACAATGAAATTATATGTTACCCATATATTATATATGGCTAGATATTGCATATGGAATGGCTTTATTTCTGTACCTATACTTTATAATAAAATTGCGATTTTTCTAAAGAAATCAAAAGTGAATGAACTCGCACGCTGATTAGGTATACGATGGTGAAAAAGAATTTACAATGAATTTGTTAAAATTGTGAAAGTAACTAGACAGAGATATATATAAATCAGAAAAGTTCTGCGTTCGCTTGTGAAATCCAATTATATATTGGACGTTTATAAAAGTGAAAGATAAGCAATCAGCATTTTCACAAGAAAATTTAGCATTGCTGGTGTCTATGTAAAAAGGGTGGGAAATTATTGAAAAGAAGAATACACGAAATTCATATTGGTTGTTACTCAGGGTATTGAGTAACCACATCCAAAATATATCGGGACAAAATCGATACAAACTTTGGCGTCTACACTTTGAATCATCAGATTGTCTTAGAGAAAAAACAAAGTTAATCTGCTTCAAAAGTGCAGCCGCGTCCAAAGTTTTTTTTACTATTCCAAATGTTCTGATTATAAATGTATTAATCTCAAGATTTTAAGTTGTTACAATACATGGATTTTATGTTGATTTGTCCACAATTTATTTAAATTTAAACTATATTTTATGCAGATGCATAAAACGATAATACATGTATACATACGAAGACAATCTGTAGTTTTTTTTTTCATTAAATCAGCAAAATATGGAAAGTGGTTTGAATTAGGGATGTCAATAATTTTCAGGTATAGGATACGCGATTCTAAAATTTCGGGTACCCGTTTCCAATCGGGAAACGAGACCCGATTCTGGTTCTGGAACTGGTTGCGGTTCTGTACCCGGTTTCGGATCTGGATTCGGTTCCTGTTCTGGATCCGTTTCCATTTCTGGAGTTGGTTCCGGTTCTGGATTCGGTTCCGGTTCTGGAGTCGGTTCCGTTTCTGGACCCGGTTACGATTCCGGTTCTGGACCCGGTTCTGAAACCAGTTTCGTTTCTGGACCCGATTCAGGTTATGGAACGGTCCGGTTGTGGACACGGTTCCGGTTCTGGTTCCGGTTCTGGAACCGGTTCCGGTTCTGGACAAGGTTCCGCTTCCGATTCTGGGCTCGCTTCCGATTCTGGAACCGGTTCCGTTTCTGGACCCGGTTCCGTTTCAGGACTCGGTTCAGTTTTTGGATCCAGTCCCGTTTCTGGACCCGGTACCGATTTTGGACCCGTTTCCGTTTTTGGACCCGGTCCGGTTCTGGAGCCGGTTCCGGTTCTAGACCCGGTTCCGCTTCTAGACCCGGTTCCGGTTCTGGTTCTGTCACCTGGTCCAAAACCGAAACCGGGTTTTAGAACGAAACTGGTCCATAACCGCAACTGGGTTTTTGGGTACCCGGTTCTTTGTCTACCTGGGTACTGACATTTCTAGTTTGAACTAATGTTAATGGTTTATTTGTGGTCAATTATAGACTTTCACTGGATCAAAAATTAAAAACGTTCTAAATAGTTGTAAGCTGATAACAACGGGACATCTGAACAGACAGAAACTTAGAATAAAATAAATCAATTTATCCAAGCAAAGCTATATATTTTTCAGCTCACGATTCGAGACTGAGAGGATTCGAAATGGTTTAAAAACCTAAGAAAAACTGACAAACAAATTTAAACGTACAGCTATAGTGCGGCATCAAAATTTGAAATTGCATATTTACCCGCCAGGAGATCATGGAGTATAGGCATAATATTTCTATTTCTCATTAAATGTAAGCTGTCTATCTGAAAGATGTCAAGTGATAAAGTCTTCTAGGCAGCTGAAAGGCAAATCTCTCTATCCGCCCTGATCCATACTGCGGTCGTAAGTCCTTCACATGTTGTATGCCGAGCATTTTTTCCGATTTCATTCTTAATCTCGTAGCGATCGTAGCCAGCCTTATTGACGATTGTGCATAGCAAGAATTTCCGCGCAAGTTTTGCATTATATCTGAGAGATCCCATTCGCGATAATCGTTGTGGATATAGGCTCTTACTGCAGACAGGATCGTACGGTACACGCGCTCCAATGCGTTCGGATAATCCGAGTGCACCACATTTAAAGTGTGCCGTATTGCGTACTTGGCCATCAGGTGCCTTAACTCACGCGAAGTGTACCGAGGGCCATTATCCGAATGGACCATTTCACGTCTTGCTCCAGATGTATTGTAATCGATTTTGTGGTGGCGTATCGAATCGGTCTGATCAAGATGAATTTCGTCAATTGATCTAGCCCGATTAATGCATATGTGTTATACGTTTCGATCTGGGTACAAACTTTGCCACAAACGGCAAACTGGAAACTCATCGGCGGACGCAAGGTAAAATTCCGCGCTTTAACTGACTTGCGTATCTGACACGCAGATATATAGATATGGACAGTGCAGCCCATGTGTGGCCAATAGAAGTGCAGCCCATGTGTGGCCAATAGAAGTGCCGCCAAAGCTTCTCCAATTTCATTGACCATGCCTAGATAATCGTTTGTCTGAAATGCCGTTGCGTTCTCGTATAACAATTTTTCGATCGGGTGATTGCACTCAATGGGGGCCTCTCTATCATCGTTCGATACCTGGTACAGCACACCTCCATTGCCCGTCTAAGATGCATCACATTGAATGACAAAAGGTTTGAAAAATCCGGGTTTGCTTTGGGGCCCACTCAGAGCTGCCATTCTTTTTCAACAGGTCCGAAAACGTCGGCATAGTTTGCGAGGAAGCGACGGTACCAACCGGTCATTCCAAGAAATCGGTGAATCTGTTTAACGGTCGTCCACGATAGCTGCCATCTTATCAGAATCTGTTTTGAGGAAGGCGGGGCCTACAATGTACCCAAGATAGTTCAATTCCGTCATGCCAAACCTGCTTTTCTTTATTTCAAGGGTCAATCTCGCTTAACGTGTCGACGACTGGGGCGACAAAGAGAAGATCATCCAGATAGACTAAAAACACGGTGCAGGATTTGAGGAGTGGATGCCTGGAAACCGAGAACGCAGTCTTTTCTTTGGATGTTTCATCCAATCCAATTCGCCAGAAAGCGTCTTCAAATCGATACTCGAAATATATCGAGTTTGCGAATGACCTTAGATGGTTGGGGTTGGATAAGCATCATTTTTCGTTACGTTATTCAGTTTCTGTGCATCCTAACACAGACGAGCTTTGCCGTTTGACTGCCTCACCACAACGACCGGTAAACTACAGGCACTCGTCCTTTCATCCATCGCGGCCATGTTTAACAACCGTTTCAGCTCCTGATCGATAACACTTTGCCGGCCACATGGGGTAGCACCGTTGTTTGATCGGCTCTGAATTGCCGACATCAATTGTCTGAACAGTGAAATCCGTTCGGCCGAGTCCTTGGTAGGTAAATGACGGGAATGTGTCGACTATTTTTCGCACGTCTGCTCCGGTATCATTGAATCGAGTTCTCCGATTACATATGGTGCAATGGAAAACAGTTTCCAAAGCTTAGACCCAGGGACAACTTTTGCGATGGTACGACGAAGAGTTTTACGTGATACGTTCGACTTTTGTATTCTATCAGAGTGATAACGAATCCGAGGATATTTTGGGCATTCTCGCGAACTGTCTGTCGGGGGATCCAGCGATCAATCGGGTGCCCACCGGTTTTTTTTACCAGGTCATTGGGGGCCCTCACCATCGAAGGTACCCAACGGTCTATCGATCTCGATGCGTTAACACCAAGACTTTTTTATTGGTCAACCGCTCATTTCACCATCTGAACATTACCAAATGGACATCAATTCAAATCGTCTCAGCAGACGAAACGACTTGCAATACATAGTGGATCAGTTTTGGCATCGCTGTCAATTTGAATATCTATCACGGGTGCAACAGAGACCGAAATGGATACGAATGCAAACGAACATCGGCGTCAATGATATGGTGTTGATCATGGACGATAGGATTCCTCCGTTGAAATAGATTCGGGTAGGGTGATTAAAGTTCACCCCGAAAAAGATGGCCTCGTTAGGGTAGCTTCAGTCAGGACTTGTAAATGTTGCCACTCAACAACAACGTCAACAAGTAGAAACATTATTTTAGAATTTGGATTTGTTGTTACATCCCGTTCTCAGTAATAAATGTTACTTCCTTAATATACAAAATAGCAATTCTGATTCATGCATATAAATAAACAATAAAACAAACGTATGGACATATTATACACACACATATAGATTTGAACTGTAATCAAGCAGGAGTTGTTTCTTTAGGCATATATGTTTACATACAAAATATAAAATGGAACATTTTGAGCTTATACCCACAACAACAAAGTAAAACGGGAGCGTTCAAATACCTCGGCGCACCTACGCAATATTATCGGAAATTATCAGCATTCATTCAACAATAATGCACACAATATTTCATCGCAGCCAAACATCATAACATTTCTACTATATAGTGAACAGGGTTGGATTTATCAACCAAAAAAAAAACATTGATTTTTACTTCTGGATCTGTGTTCAATAGTATAAATCTAGACCGACTTGAAGTTCAACAATTGCACCTATTAAAAATGTAAAAGGAGAAAAATATATAAGTAGTAGAGAAGCTACAATATATTTTTATTTTAGCCCCTGCATCAGACTTCACTTTAATAAAACTAACGCACAAGATGCCAAAAGTGTACTCAGAGTGAACACATTGTGTGTTTACATGATGTGTGCTTTTCGAGTCTACTTAGAGTAAACGCTGATAACACACAATTCACATTTTGTTGATATGGTTACATTTGTTACTGGAATTAGGATATTTAGAAACTTTATTGATTTCAAATTCTTTCGCTCATCTAAATACGTTATTCTGACAAATTAAATGTTCCATAAGTGTGTCCGTTCTATTGTGAACGCCCGTTTCGGTTCGTGTCACTCCATCCCTGCACACAGCCATGTATAAATATAGATTGAATGCTGCGAGCAATTGTAAAAGGAAATTGGTATTTTTATATTAAAAACTCAAACGGCATTGTCTATAAAATATAAAACGTTTCAATAATACATAATTCGAAAAGATCATTACAACTCAGAGGAAAAAAAAAGTATTTTCTATGAATGTACATAATATATAGGTGTACCGCAGCAAACACTTAAGCTAGACTGTAGGCAGAGTTTTTCTGTACCTACGCGTATGTATATAGAGTTATTACACAAATAAAATAGCTTCGCGCACAAATCAATTCTAATAAATTTCCAAATGAATTTTCTCTTTTTTCTCCATAATTTCGTTTCATCATATTTCGATTTACAAAATAATAATTTTTCGAAAATTCATCATAATAGCGGCGGCCCGTATGTGAGCGAGCGCCCATGGTGGGTGCCGCACCATATATAAATGATAAACATAACGATATACATATACGATCGTAGTTGTACCTCTAAATATATGTGAGTGCAATGAAAAAGTGGGTCAATATGTTTTAATATCAAAATTACACTCTCTGATGTGTTGGATTTTTAGTGCAGGAAAAATTGCAGAAAAAATCAACCTGCTGTTTGATAATGCATATCGTAAATATTATATTGCATTTATAGAACAAGTAGCTTTATCTTGATCATTATATCTACATTGGATTTTTCTATCAATTTTCATTCATATTAAATTTGTTCAAGGAAGCAGATTCTTAGGAACAGTTTTCAGAATCAAATCCACTGGATCCACTAAATCCAGATGAATTCTCAAATAAATACTAATCATACGTTTTTTTATGGTCTGAATATAGTGTATACCACTAAAGAGATGCGGCTTTTATCTTTAACCTGGACAATGACTTGTAGAACCTGGCCTAGTTCTCAGCTTTCTGAATCAAATCCTCTGGATACACTAAATCCGGAAGGCCAAATGAATACTAGTTTTACATTTAATGATGGTCTGAAAATAGTGTAGACCACATAAGGATTTGCGATTTTCTAAAATTTGGGCGATGACTTAAGGATCCTGGCCAAGTACTCAGTTTTCCAAATCAAATCCTATGGATCCACTAAATCCAGAAGGATTCAGAAATATATACACGTCTTACATGTTTAGTTGGTCTGAAAACAGTATAGACCAGATAAAGACATGCGGTTTTTTCTAAAACCCGGGCAATGAATTGAGGAACCTACTCCTTAGTTTCCTGAATCAAATCCTATGGATCAACTAAATCCAGATGGATTCCCAAGTATATAATATTTTTTATAATTTTTGATGGTCTGAAGGCCGTGTATACCGAACAAATAGATGCGTTTTTTTTTCTAAAACTTGCGGAATGGCCTAGTACTCAGTTTTCTGAATACAATCCTCTGGATCTACTAAATCCAGATCAATTCCCAAATAAATACTAGTTATACGTGTATTAATGGTCTGAAGATAGTGTAGACCAGATGAAAAGATGCGTTTTTTTCTTAAACCTGGGGAATGACTTGAGAATCCTGATTTAGTATTCAGTTTTCTGAATCAAATCCTCTGGATCCACTACATCCGAAAGGATTCCCAAATACATACTAGTTTTACATTTTTTGATGGTCTGAAGACTGGGTAAATCATATAAAGAGATACGGTTCTTCTTAAACCTGAATAATGACTTGTCAAACTTGGCCTTGTACTCAGTTTTCTGAATCAAATCCTCTTGAGCCACTAAATGCGGAAGGATTCCCAAATAAATACTAGTTTTACATTTACTGATGGTCTAAAGACAATCTAAATTAGATAGAAAGACGTGTTTTTCATAAACCTGAGCAATGACTTGAGGAACCTTGTCCTCAGTTTCCAGAATCAAATCCTCTGGATCCACTAAATCCATAACAATTCCCAAATAAATACTAGTTCTACGTTTATTAATGGTCTAAAGACAATGTAGACCAGATAAAAAGATGCGTCTTTTTCTAAAACCTGGCCAATGACTTGAGAACTCTGAGTTGGTATTCAGTTTTTTTAACCAAATCCTCTGGATCCACAAAATCTAAAAAGATTCCCAAATACATACTAGTTTTACATTTTTTTGATGGTCTGATGACAGTGTAAACCAGATAAAGAGGATGCGCTCTTTTCTTAAACCTGAATAATAAAACTTGGCCTAATAGTTAGTTTTCTGAATAAAATCCTCTGGGTCCACTAATTCCGGAAGGATTCCCAAATAAATACTTTACATTTTTTGATGGTTTGAAGACAGT
>JANTEX010240477.1:0-12863 GCA_024741295.1 Macrocera vittata | reverse complement strand
AAAAACTTTATGTCAATTTCTAAAATATTAAGTCATTTCCGGGCATATTATGTCTCGCTCGGTAAATAATGTGTCACTCCTTGTGATACTCGTTAATTTTCGTAAGACTCATATTTGGATCACTGAGACAATTTTTAATTAAATTTCGTTCCAATTTTTATCACTCTCGGAAATTTTGAGTAATTTCCGGTGGTTTGCAGCAATTTTGTGTCACTTTCGGCAAATTTTGGATAAATTCCAAAAAGGTTAGTGTCACTTGTGGTAATGTTAGATTCATTTCAATAAGTTTTGCGGGTTAAGTTTTGGCTCACATGATGTTATTTTTGTATGGTTACTTTGGATAATGTTTAGTCACTGCCGTAAATTTTGGTCACTTCCAGAAAATGTTAGGTCAATGCGAAAAATTTTGGAATATTTTACGTTGTTTTTCGATCACTATCAGAAGTCTAGCTCGCAACTATAAATTTTATGGCAAATTTTGTATCTCTTCCGAAAAATGTTGAATTCATTTGCGGAACACTTTTGGTTTAGTTTTGACTCACTTTCGTAAATATTAGTCGGGGCTTGAAAATATTGGGTTAATGCAGAAAACTTTGGGTTACGTCCGGAATTATGTGTCACTTGTGCTAAACTTTGGATCACTTACGGAATGTTTTTAGATCAAATTCGGTAGTTTTCGTATCACTGTCCAAATAATTTGGATCACTATCACAATTTTTAGGTCAATTTCGTTTAAATTTCTGTCAATCTCGGCAATTTTGAGTCATTGCCCGTAACTCGTGGAATTTTTTTGTCACTTACTGAACTTTGCTCGTTGAAATTTGTGCCACTATCGAAAGTTTTGATTTATTTCGAAGTCTCTTGTGGTAAATTATGAGTCACTTCAAACAAATACTGTAAATTTTTTAGAGTTTTTGGGTCATTCAGTAAGTTTTCGATCTCTTGTGGTATTGTTTTAATCAATTTCGGTTAATTTTCGTGTCACTTCCAAAAAAATTTGGATCACTTATACATTTTTAGGTCAATCCCGTTTAAATTTGTGTCACTTCCGGAAATTTTGAGTAATTCTCGATAACGTTTATGTCGTTTGTGGCAATTCAGTAAATTTTGGGCACTTTTGGTTAAGTTTTAGCTCACTTGAGATAATGTTTTTGGTCACTTACGGTACATTTAAGTTACGTCCGTAAATGTTAGTCGCTTCCAGAATATGTTATGTCAATGCAAAAAAAAATGGGTTACTTTTGGTTGGTTTTCGGTCACTTCTTTTATGTCATTAGTTGAAATTTTCCCGTTCAAATTTGGGTTACTCTCGGAAATTTTGACTAATTCCCGATAACTTGTGGAAATTTTGTGTCACTTCCGGAAATTTTGGATAATTCCGAAAACATTTGTGTCGTTCGTGGCAATTCAGTAAATTTTGGTCGCTTCCAGAATATGTTGGGTCAATGCTCAAAATTTTGGGTTTTTTTAGGTTGGTTTTTGATCACTTCTGTTAGGTCACTCATTGAAATTTGTGTTATTTTCTAAAATTTGATTTGCTGCCGAGACATTTTAAGTATCTTGCGACTATAGACTTTATGATAAGGAGGAATTTTGTACACTTCCGGACAATTTTGGATGTTTATAAATTATTTTAACGGTTAATAATGAGCGCAATTTATTTTATTATAAAAATTTTTATGTGAGATTTCACTTCAATCTTTCATAATAAAATATTGGATGTATTCGTGGGTCACTTGCGGTAATTTTCGGGTCACGTGCGAAAATGTTGTGTCACTTCCGGAAAGTGTTGGATAAATTCCGAAAAGGTTTAGAGTCACTTTAGGTTCAAACACTTACAGAACTTTTCCAACAACAAATCCATTTAAATGTATGGTCAACTTTAGGCAGTTTTTCGGTCACTCCCTGAATTGTTAGGTCATACAGTAATTTTGGTGGTCTCTATAACTTTCAAAATATTTTGAATCACTAACACAATTTGTAGGTCAATTCCGTTAAATGTTGTGTCACTATCGGAAATTATGAGTCATTTTCGATAATTTGCGGAAATTTTGAGTTTCTTCGGGTTATTCTGTTTTGGGTCACTTGTTGTCGTACATTTTTAGTTACTGCCGCAAATTTTGGTCGCTTCCAGAAATTATTGGGTCAATACCGAAAATGTTGGACCACTTCTGAAAAATGTTGTGCCACTTCCGGAACTTTGGGATCACTTTAGGTAGTTTTTCGATCACTTGCAGAACTTTTATTGATTTTCGTTAAATTTTAAGTCACTTTCTAAATTTTATGACAAGAAGAAATTTTGGTAAAGTTATGGGTCACTTGGATTCCATGCGGTAAGTATTGGACCACTAGTGGTAAATTTTTAGTCAATTTCGGTAAAGTTTGGGTCACTGTCAAAAAAATCCGGATCACTTCCCAAAAATTGTTACTGTTACAATTGTTACACTAACGGAAATTTCGGGTCACATTCGGTAAAATTTTTCATCATTTTTGGAAACTTTAGGTCATTCTCTGTAATTTTCAGATCACTGTCGAAAATGTTGTTTGCCATGAAAAAATTGCTGTGTCATTTACATTCAATTTTGTAAACATCGCTCCCCTTGCGCTTTGTGTCAATTTCAGAAATGTTGAGTGGTTGAGTCACTTTTTGTCTTTTTACGAGAGATTTAGGGTTACTTTTGGTATAGTTTGTGTCACTTCTAAAAATTACTTGAAAGTTCTAGGTTCATCCTGGCTGTTTTCTCAATATGGACATCCAGAAATGACATTCATAGACTTACCTCTTATACATCTCTAGCCTTGGATTTCATAGATTCTTCTTCATTGAAGCAAGTTGGCCTTTTGGCGATTATACTTGATGGTAATCTTGACTTATACTTGATGATAATCTTTTGATCAAAAGCTCATCGAAATTTTGGTTACTTAAGGTGATTGTGTGACTTGCAACAACTTTTGTTCCCTTTTGGTACTTTGGTTCACTTTCACCTCTTTTGGTCGCTTCCAACGAATCCGGTTTATTTTGGATAACTTTTGGTAGTTTTTGTGATCACTTAGAGAATTTTTATGTCAGTCGTCGAAACTCGGTAAATTTTTAGTCACTTGCGGAAATGAACTTTGTAACAAGATGAAAATTTTGTTTCCTGAAAACTGTGTCTTTCGTTAAATTTTTAGTCACTTCGGGTTATGTTTGGGTCATTTGGAATTTTTTTAATCAATTCCGGTTACTATCGTCTCACTACTAGAAATCTTTTGAAACTGTTAGGTTCACCCTGTTAACATGACAGTTTTCTTTCTTGACTGTAACAATTTGAACTCTTGGCCACTTTATTATTGAACCATAGATTTTAAAATGACGTTTTATTATGTGATTAAACCATGATGTCAATCTTTTGATCAAAATCTCATCGACATTTTTAGCCACTAAAGTTACACGCCAACTTTGAAATTATGGATAACTTGTGGTAAGCTTTGAATCATTTCTCGATTTTTTTAAGTCCCTTTTGCTTATTTTTTAATCACTTTCAGGAGTTTTCAGATCGCTCCTGCAAAATTTTCGGATCACTTCCAACAAATTTTAAATCACTTACACAATTTTTAAGTCACTTCCGTTAAAAATTGTGTCACTCTCGAAAATTTTGATTTACTTTCGGTTAATTATACGTATTTTGCGAAACTTTTGTGTGACAAGCGTAAATTTTGTGTCACTTCCGGATTTTTTTTTGTCACTTGTAGCAATGTTGTAATCATTTAGATAAATGTTTTGTGTCATTTCGTCAATGTGAGATTGGTTCACTTTCGGTAATGTTTTGTCAGCTGTTGTTATAGTCAAATTTTGCTTGCTTGCTTGCTTGTTGTTTTATCAATTTCGATAATTTTGTACCACTTCTGAAAAATGTTGGGTCACTCCCGAAATTTTCAAGTAACTGTATTTTTTTTTAATTTTTGAAAATTTTGGCAACAGAAAATTCCCATTGATGGTGGGTACATACCGCCATCTAGACAACCTTCTCAGCTTGAAATAGGGTGATTCTCAAACACTTGAAAAATTAAGACTTTTTCGCCGAATTTTCCCCTAGTTGTCACAGTCAAAGAAATACACGACCTTTGTATTCAAAAATTTTCTTTTCTTTTTTCATTTCCAGTGGCCTAACAGCTATTTCAACATATTTCCTCACCAAAGAACTATGGTCGCCCGGTGCCGGTCTATTTGCCGCCAGTTTCATTGCAATCGTTCCCGGCTACATAAGTCGTTCGGTGGCCGGTTCCTACGACAATGAAGGTATCGCCATATTTGCTCTGCAATTCACCTACTATCTGTGGGTGAAATCGGTCAAAACCGGATCGGTATTTTGGGCGGCAATGGCCGCTCTATCATACTTCTACATGGTATCAGCATGGGGTGGCTACGTATTCATCATCAATTTGATTCCGTTGCATGTGTTTGTGCTGTTGCTAATGGGACGCTATTCACCGCGCATATTCACCAGCTACACGACATTCTACATTTTGGGTCTACTATTTTCAATGCAAATCCCCTTTGTCGGATTTCAACCGATTCGAACCAGCGAACATATGGCAGCGTCCGGTGTCTTTGCACTGTTGTTGGCCGTAGCATTTTTAAAGCATTTGCAAACGGTTCTGTCGAAACAAGAATTCAAAAAACTGTTTATTATCGGTGGACTTGTGTCGGCGGCTATAGTATTTTTGGCCGTTGTTTTGCTAACGGTTGCCGGTGTCGTTGCACCGTGGAGCGGTCGCTTCTATTCGCTATGGGATACAGGCTATGCAAAAATACACATTCCCATTATTGCGTCCGTTTCCGAACATCAACCGACCACATGGTTTTCGTTCTTTTTCGATTTGCACATTTTGGTGTGCACGTTTCCGGTCGGTCTGTGGTACTGCATCAAAAAGGTGAACGACGAACGAGTGTTTGTGATACTGTATGCGATTAGTGCGGTGTACTTTGCCGGCGTTATGGTTCGTTTGATGTTGACGCTGACGCCGGTCGTGTGTATACTTAGCGGTGTAGCATTTTCCGGTTTGTTGGAAGTTTTCCTAAAAGAGGACAATGCCACCGATAAAGTGCCGAGCGAAGAAACTGAGGAGCAACCGGTCGAGAAGAAGTTATTGTACGATAAGGTAAGATTGAACTATTCGAACTTTTCTGTTTTTTTTTTGTTTTGCAACAATGTCTTAATATGTGTCTTGATTGAATGCATATGCGCAGGCTGGAAAGCTAAAACACCGTCCAAAACATGAGCCAACACATGAACCGAACTCGGGCATCGGATCTAGTTTGAAAAGTATTGTAAATGTCGCTATTCTAATGTTGCTGATGATGTTTGCCGTTCATTGTACATGGGTGACTAGCAATGCATATTCGAGTCCATCAATTGTATTGGCATTTTATAACAGTGCTGATGGGTAAGTAGACACTGCGCTATATCATTTTCCGAAACCAAAATAAAAATCCGCAAATCGTGTGTCTTATGTGTAGTACTCGAAACATTTTGGACGATTTCCGAGAGGCTTACTATTGGCTATCGCAAAATACAGCTGACGATGCACGCATTATGTCCTGGTGGGATTATGGATATCAGATAGCGGGTATGGCAAATCGGACAACGCTAGTTGATAATAATACGTGGAATAATAGTCACATAGCACTGGTTGGCAAGGCAATGTCATCGACTGAGGAAAAAGCGTATGAAATAATGACATCACTGGACGTTGACTATGTGCTAGTTATTTTCGGTGGTGTCATTGGCTATTCGGGAGACGATATTAATAAGTTCTTGTGGATGGTACGAATTGCAGAAGGGGAACACCCGAAAGACATACGGGAGAGTGATTTTTTCACCGATAAAGGAGAGTTCCGTGTAGATGCGGAGGGTGCACCGGCTCTGTTGAATTGTCTTATGTATAAATTGAGTTACTATCAATTCGGCGAATTAAAATTGGACTACAGGTATGTTGATGTTGATCGTGATGTTTGAAGTGATAATAACGTTGACGGTAATGTTGTCGTTATGCAGAGGTCCGGCTGGTTTTGATCGTACACGTAATGCTGTGATTGGTAACAAAAACTTTGACTTAACATATCTGGAAGAAGCTTATACGTCCGAACATTGGTTGGTACGAATTTACCGTGTAAAGAAGCCACATGAATTCAATCGACCCATCATAAAGTCCGATGATCGAATCATTCAATCTGAAGACTACATCTCGAAAAAGGTATGTAAATTTTGTAGTGGAGTGTAGTAGAGTTGGCTACTAAAGCCAAAAATCGATGCTATGCTACCTGGGATATAGCGTTTTGCAGATCTAAGCTGTATTAACAGCTAATTTAACGAAATAAGTTGAAGCGATGGTAATTGGCTTATGAGGATGCATACGATATGAGATAGAAACAATTTAATATTAACCTCTGGTTTTGGTCAGACAATTAATTGAAGCCTTTATAGCTATTTTGTTTCCCACTTTTAGTATCGCTCATATGAGCTACCGTTTCATACTTCTCCTGACAACTGAAATCAAATCAAAACGTACACCCCAAACAGAATTGTTTAGATTGAATTAAAAAAAGCTTAAGCACAGATTCGATTGTAGCCGAATGCTGCAAACAAATCCACCAATCAAGAGAGTCAATACAACCCAGTTATGATGTTTCACTTGATAGATCATTACTTTTCTTATCGGAAACCTGAAACGTTGAAACTTAATTCTGATCATCTTCCAATTTGAAATTGCAAGCAAGTGCATTCGGTGTTTCAATTCACAGTTTACAAAGAAAAGCCCGACTATTTAAATCGATTCAACGGGTACCAATTTGAAAAACTCAAAAAGATACACAAATGACATATACTCTTCAAATTGGCATTTTGGTATGGTACCTTGGAAACAGGAAAACGTAAGAAGATAACAGAGACACAAAATTAGACTACGGCACTGATGAAACAAAGAGTTCTGCATGAAAGTTTACTTGAACTTTCTGTGTTAAATTTGATGATCAGCATGCTTACGCTCATTTCTCGAGAACTACAATTTTATTAACTTTGAATTATATCGATAAATTATCGTTCATTTGAACTCGGACATCAGTTCTGTAAACAACCGGTTGAAAGGTGGTTAGTTGCTTCACTAGAGGTGTTAAACACCCATAATAACAACCAAAAGGCATCACGCAAGGCAAATTACAAGACCGCTCAAATCATCTAGTAAGAATGGTTTATGTAACGAAATTGATGAAATAGAGCGACATATGAACAAAAATCGCCATATTACAAGAAACCAAATTGTCAACAAATAATAACTTGAATGAAAAAGATGACTTCACCGTAAGAAGACAATTAGTAAGAACGCATAGCACTAAGTTTCGATCAGCTGACCATTACAGTTAACCAGGATGCTGAAATGCAGATGACATTACTTTCATCAACCAACTAATGTATTGAAGAGCGAATTGATCAAGCTTAGGACGGTGTTAAAGAACGATTTATTGCAACTATAGCATATATAACAACTAATTTTTTTGAGCAGCTCTAAGTGACCCAACTATAAATACTCTGAATCATGAATCCAAAACAAATTCTAACAAAAGAACCAAATTGAGCGATCACGTTGAATCGACGTCCTTCGGTCAAAACAACCCGAATAATCTCTGGAAATTCATCAAGACTGTGCAGAAAAAATACGAAGAAATATATCAGATTACCATATTGGACAGGTATCAACCAAGTACGTTTCAATTCATCACTCCGTTCATACCGAAAGTTCCATCAAACCTTTTTTTATTGTGGAGTGCTCATCGACAGCCATACTACACTTGCTGAAATAAAACATAATCCAGGACCTATGTGGTTCTGCTAAATGCCACGTTGATTAGATGTCACAGTTACAACGAATGATGTTATCTCATGCCGTGGTCTGAACTACCATCTAAAAAGGCTGGTGATCAGTTGAGGTGGGCAGTGAACCCCCTGGACTCACTATAAGTAACGTCCCTGCTGGTGTTTGGTGATTGTTGCAAAACTGATCAATTTAGACGGTTACACTAGTCTTCTAGCCTATTAAAAATCATGCGAAATAGCCCCCGCTCCGGCGTGACACTGGTGTAATATGCGGACGACAATACTGTATTTTTGAGAAGCTCTGTCGTTAACGAATTTTTTAGCAAATTAATCGACTATCTCGGCACTTCAATCGTGGTCGTGATAACAAAGTGTTGAAACTGTTATCCGAAAGAATAGTCGTTACACTGGTCACATCGTGGACAAAGGAAGTTAATTTTCAATTGGACGTCAAAATAAATGGCTGAGAGCTTGCATCAAACCTTGCTCAAAACTACAATCAACGAGAGGATTGACTGTCACATTCATAGCTGGATGTTGTCTGTATAGGCAAATACCAAGCGCACATCCACACCAACCTAGTCAAACCCATCAAATTAGTCAATAAAATTCAACATAACCAATAACTACGTCAACTGGGGCAACACAAAACCCAACAAGTATACGTCCCATTTTTACACCGTGTCATCAGAGTTTACGTCCTATAATCAACCTATAGCTAATTCCAACGGTACAATACAATACCATTGTCATCAAATCGGGAACCATCGAGCTGACGCTAATTAATATATACATACCACCGCAAAGTAGTTGCTTCGCCGGGTACAAGGCATCAATAGAACACCTCTTGAATGTGGATGACGGGATAATTATGGGTGACTTAAAAGCTCATCATAAATTGTGGCATTCAGAACTGGCAAATGGCCAACGTGGTGAGGAACTGGCCGACCAAATTGATAACACCAACTATGGTGTCATAAATGAGGATACAACTACACGTGTCACCACAAATGCTAACTCGTCACCAGACATTACACTGGTTGGTCGCTCGCTAATCTCAACAACCGAATGGAAAACTGACCTCGCCCTCAGCTTGGATCACCTACCGATCACAATCACATAAGGAAGAGAAGTTGATAATTACATGAATTTTTCAAAAGCCAATTGGGTATCTTTCACGGAGTACACTGAAAAAATATTTGAGCAACCTGCAAGCGTGCATAAATTTGAAAAGAATTTCAGAGAACTGCTCATAAAGGCAAGCAAAAATTATGTACCCGCGGGCAGAATTCCATTCATAAAACCAAACTATCCATTGGAAACAGTTAAATTGGCTAAAGAACGTGATGATATTCGTGCAAAATGATCCAAGTGAAGCAAGAATAATCACAATGAGTAATGAAATCACTAAATTGGTAAACAAACATAAAGCCAAGTGTCACAAAGGCAAACACAATTATTTCGTTCGATAGCTCCACTAATGCTGAAAAAGCTGGGAAGATATGGCATTTCATTTTTAACAACAAGAATAATCAACCTATCGTCGAGTACATTGGTGGTCCCCAACATCTGGAAAACGGTAAGGGTGTTTCCATTGCTTAAGCCTAGCAAGCCGGCTGACGAGTTCGTATCATTCACAAAAATTTACCACTACGTAGCATCAGAACATCGGCAAATGCACAGAGAACAACACCACTCATTGAAGCAGCCATCACCAATTTCGGCTATGACCTATAATTGCCAAGAAGTACGCGTATAAAATTGCCACAGTTGCGATCAGGGCGTTGTAAGCTTTTAAAAACAATTACCTACACAGGATAATCCAAGAAATTAACGACATCTGTCCAAGGTGTAGCACAACACCTAATGACACGCAACACCCTTTTAACTACAGCATGCACCCTACGACATTGAACGTTTTAGATCTTTGGACAAACCCAGTTATGGTGGCTACATTCCTCAACCTTATTTATGAATTGGAGTCATAGGCAACAGTGCTGCTACAAAAAAAAACTTTCACGCACCGCACGTACAACATTAATCCAGTCATAAAATGTTTTTATCCCTAATCGCTAGAATTCAAGATTGTCATTGAGCAGCTGATGGGACGAAAAAGGACTGAAAAGGACAAAACAACTAAAAGTAATGCAAATGAATCTGACATTATCCTAGTTACGCTCATAAATATGCAAATTACTTAACAACTAACACATAAATGAGGAATGTTCAATTTGCACCATCAGCCGGACGTTCCACGACCCTCGTGGTAGAAGATCTATATATCAATCCTGAAATAATGTCCGATTACGCTGTAAACACTGCTGCTTCAACAACAACGAAATCGAATCAACTTTGGCAACTCATCAACATAGTTTTCGTAAAGATCACAGCATTAGACAAAATAAACGATCAAGTACGCAACAGCTTTAATCGCCTTCATGTCATTCCTTTCTTAAACATTGGAAACATATTTTATAATTGGAAACATTAGTGATACCTGAATATGTGGCAGCCCTTGTGAGAAGTGAGTCCTCCAACTCATTCTCACTTCGAGCTGCCAGGTATTCAGGTATTGCTAGGAAACATATATCTGTCTGAGCTAGGCTATAGACTCAAATACATTTTTCTCTATAGCTAAGCTCAGACAGATATAGGTTTTCAATGTGCAAGAAAAGAGTGACATGTCGATGACATTGCAGCGCTAAACGAGTTAAATGCTGAAGAAGTACCGATTAATGTAACAACAAAAAGGTGGCTGCGTAACTACATTAGGGAGAGATACAATAATGTAGAATTTAGGAAAAGAAAACAAGGACTAGAAAAATAAAATAAGGTGTTCCGCCAGGCAGCGGTATTTCACCGACACTCTTCAATATATGACAGATCAAGAGGACACTTTCGCAGATAACGGCAAGATAATAGCAACCGGTTTTGGACATTGTAATATTAAGTGACAAAATCAACATATTCTTGACTATAAACACAAGATTTGAGCAAAGAAGGCTTAAACTTTTAACAGTGGCAAATTCAAAAAGAATCGACATGAATTTGACGCACTGTCAATGCAATATGTTCAGAACAAACTGAACCTTTCTCGAAACCAAACAATTACGTATAGCTTCATGTTGCCACTTTTGCTAACAAAACAAGATTGATTGATTCATGTACCGAAGTAATGAACAAGGATCACCTTCTACGTCACATCAGATAATTTACGAACACACCAAAATCATCACTAACACAACTCAATTCGTTGCTTACGACACCAACAACCAAAACAACAACACAACACCCAAAGGCGGTGGTTGAAATGCTTAGGCTGGACCTACTTAGTTCCAAGCATGGTGGGATTTCAATAACGTGAAAAGTTCACTTTGTATCATCAGGATGTCAAACCCACACGGCCACCACGCATGAAGTGACAATTTTAATGGAGTGCGGTTTGATAGCAGAAGTCCTACAACAACCACACATGATTTGGTCACAGGCGGATCCAACAAAAAATTATAGGAGAGGCGATGTTACGTATTTTGATTAAAATACACTAATATGCTATTTAATCCTTAATCAAATCATATTACAATGTTTTTATAGGATGGCGAACCCCTTTGCCCCCTCTGGATACGCCTATAGATTTTGTACATTTGTCGGTGCCATGACCAAGGTTCTCGATTATTGAGGTGGACGCACCGCGCCGTGCCGTATCGTATTTTTTTTTAAAACTGTCACATTACTTTGAACTTTATAGAATCTGACAATAATATTATGACAACTGAAATGGTGGTTATGTTTTCCGTTCGCTCCGTAATGCGGGATATTGTGCGTGCAGCTTTAGTCTCTATTGTGTCGTATGACTGAACGATACCTTGTCTCAAAGATTTCGGTGCTAAAGGTTTCCAGGCGAATAAGCAATATGTGCCTGGTTTTACAGAGTGTTAAATAGAAAATATTGATGAGGATTAGCTTTACTACAACTTTCTAAAAATTCAACTTTGTCAAATTGAGTTATGGTGAAAATACAAGAAACTCACAACTTTTATTTATTTTACTAAAAACTATATTTGTGATTAAAATTGGATTAAATTTGTAGGAAGTATAGCTTTAATCCAAAAAAAAAAAACACTAACCATATCTCGAGTAGCATATTCGATTTTTGGTACTACATTTCAAAACGTGTATGAATCCGCGCTTGGTTGCTATATAATTTCCAACGAGTTCGATTTTATCAAATTACCATATTCATTTTACAGACAATGAAACGAAGGAAAGGTGTCCTCAAAAACAAGCCAATCGTTGTAAAAGGTAAACGGCCAACAAAATAAATAATTTCACGACAATTTTGCTGCCCACCAAATAACAAAAGCTCTAAACTTCAACCAACACATAAAAGAGAAAACATTTTTTTTTATAGTCAACTAAAAACCACATGAAAACAAATATGGAAAAAAAAAATATTTCTAAATTTAAAAAAAACACAAAAAAAGTTATTTAAACGTGGCCTTAGAAAAATTCAAGCCTATGTTGAAGCAGAAATTATGTTTAAAATAAAAAAAAAAATGTGCAAATAAAGCAATGCCAATCAACGGAAAACTATTTAACTAATATCAAACTATAACGTAATGTGTACCACCGTCATTACTAAAAGAAAAAGGCTAGGCGCAATCTAAAAAACAAACTTACCTAAACTTGTAATTTTAGCACTTAATAATTTGGTGTTCTTTTGCAACGCCATCTCTTCATTAATATTCAAAAAGCAAAAACAAGAAAAAAGAAGCATTTCTACGTGTGATATAATACCATATGTTTGTGTATTTTTTTCCCACAATTCCCATAAAAACAAAAGTTTGTAAAATTGTCGTTCATAATTTGAATTTTTCTTGACACATCAACACATATTCACACACACACACACACACACACACCGATGTTTTCTGTAAAATTTATTAGCATTTAGGCAATTTTTTTAATTAACCGTTTTTTCGTATTTAAAATTAGCAAAATCATAATAGC
>JANTEX010240366.1:0-12864 GCA_024741295.1 Macrocera vittata | reverse complement strand
AAGCAGACAGAATACCGATGTGCGGCGAGCACGGGTGTGATGAAAAGAACACCAACTGAGGCCCTTTTTACTATGCTGGATCTTCCGCATCTGGATCTGTACTGCGACAATTCATTCTTCGTCTTCACCAACAGTCCCAGATCCAGTATTTCGGTAGGATGCAACTTTACGTTCCTTCTTTGATAATTTAGGCTCACCACCTTACTTAGACAAGTAATAAGCAACCCGTCTATTTTTGTTGGCCGACAGAGGTGCGCACGAAGACCGTGAATGAGCAGGTGACATTATTTAAAAAGGAATTTTCTTTCTGAATATAATTTTAAAATTTGTATACTTTAGCACACAGATACCGCCAGATATGACCGACAATATGGAATTGCAGTAGCCGATATGCTTATATGTTACATGCATATGAAAATGAGATTATGAACCGATATAACACAAAGTATATAAAATTATATTTATAGTAATTATATGTACAATAATACCAGGCATTTTACAGGCTAAACTAAACTCTTTTCATATATGTATGTACAATATACAACTTTACAAGAGGAAAATAGAATAGCATAGTAGATCAAAGAGTTTATATAAATTAAAACGAAATGACACATTGTAATGAATATTTTATTTTTTATATTAAACCATATACCCACAAAAGCATTTATATATCACTAGCTAAATAGATTCAATATAAGAGTACATGATGAATATTTAAAAAACAAAGTGTTTATCTACATATATATATATACTTAAGTATTTATAACTTGTTCAACGAAACATTTCTGTATTTAATTAAAAATTATTAAGACAAAGTAAAGAACAAAGAAAATTTAAACAAAAGAACTGATTAAGAGTAAATATTAAGTAATTTTAAGAATAAATAATAATTCAGTGGTAAATATTATTGATATTTTGCATTGAATATGAGAATATTATTTATAATATATAATTTGCATAAAACAGTCAAAATGTCAATATAAACATTGTTATGACTTTCTTTTGCTATTAATTTAATAAAACATCCTCGCAAATATTAATTGGATTGGAATCTAGAACTAAGAACTAAATATATTCCTTCGATTTTCAGTGAAAATAATTCACTGAAATTTAATATGTTTAAAATTAAAAATAATAGAACATTACCACTGGAAATAATAAAATGAAAAGCGGTAATCAGCTTTTCATATTATTATTTCCAGATATATAAAATATGGAAGTATTCGTTTGGTCCCAAAATAAATAAATTTTAGAGGTGGGTCTTAAATGTGTTATGTCGATTCAAACAAAAAAAAACGTGTCACTCGCAAAAAAATAGTGTCAGTGAAATGAAATGTATACAGAGTCTGTAGTCCTATGAGACTTACAACTCTATTGTTTTTTGGGCTGGATTTTCCAAATTACTTATCTGATTCAGTTCTACTTTTTACAAAACTTTGCCTTATAAAATTTTAGCAGGATTGAATAAATAGAAAAAAGACTTCAAACACCTTTATTGAAAAAAAGAAGTTATTTTTTTGATTATCGTTTTAACAGAAGTTAAACAGTAAAGTGCGGTTTTGCCTATAGATCCTTGTGAATTGAACGAAGTGTTAAAGTGTCCAAAATATCAATTTCTGGCTTTGCAAAATGCGAAAGTATTTTCTACGCTTGATTTTCGGGAGTGTTTTTGGAAACTGCAGATCCAAAAAAAATTGCACAATTTGAAAGAGATTGGACAAAGAAGAAGGGAACCTGTAATGAAACCCCGATTTTCGTTCGAGAAACTTTTTTCGTAAGATAATTCAATTGAAAAATATTGAAAACAGCTTATTCATTTTTATTTGACATTTTTAATATTTTTACAGCCATTGGATCACCATTTCTAATTTCGTCCCACAATTGCATACACGATCGGTCTATATTTCCTACTTTTACTCGTTATTGCTTGAAAAATCGCGAACTTGGCTTTTTGGGAAATATAAAAATAGTTTTGTCACCGATCGTAAACAATAAAATATTGCATATTATATCGGAACAGATTTTATTGATCCTCTGAATTTTGGATCCATTTTGTTGGCCATGAGAAACGGTTTACATTTGGCATATCAAATGGAACCAACATATGCGTGAACATATGTTGAATATGTGAACACTTAAACATAATAAAAGATTGGCTGAACAAATATTATTCAGAGTTTTAACGGCAATTGATCATTTTCGTTTGAACTTGAATATTAATTTAATTTTAAAATGGTATTACACAGAATTTTTAGAGATAAAAAAAATCACAATTCTGAAGTTTTTTTTTTTTTTTTGAAATTCGTAGAATTATACCGATTCTACAAGATTAATAAAGATTGAAAAAATTACAAAACAGATTAATGCACAAATAATGAAAAATAAACCACTCATGAATGGGTTTTTTGTGCCAGCCCTGTTACATACACCTAAAAAATCGCAACACAAAATTTGAGCAGATCCGATTAAAGGCGAAGGTGGTCTTCGAACGCGTTTATTGAGAAAAAATGTGACTTTTGCTTAACGATTAACTTTCTAATTATTGTTCTCAATTCAAGTTCTAACGTAAGTTGGACAGACCCAAATAATGTACATTTTAAGTTTCGACCCCAATCGAATAAGAAATTAGGGAAAAACACCTGAACGCAGCAACAATTAATGCGAGCTGAATAAATATATTGGTATTTGGATTGTTAAACAATTTGCTTTACTAATCATCTATTAATTCACAGTGTAAAATGGAATGGCTTCAAATTGTTATGAAATGAAATATGAATAAAGTAAAAGCAAATTTCAAAAAGCAACATTCGAGCAATGAACACGGAAGCAAAGTGATAAGCTATCCTACGTAAACGTAGTTGAAGGGGTAAATCGTGTAGTCATTCTTGTTAAAAATTACCGAATTTTCCAAGTAAAACGGCGATATGCTAATAGAAGCAAGATATTTACACTATCCGCCACATACCATCACCGAACATTGGACGGCTTAGGATTTTCAGAGTAATGTTCTTTGCTCGTTGCAACATAGCAAAAGTCAAAACACGGTTCGTGAATAAAGGAAACAGATGCTAAGATAATAAATTAAGAAGGGGAGGTGTTGCGTATGCAGTAATTAGTATCTCAGAAATATTGGTTTGTGTCTCAGAAATATTTATTTCTCGAAAACCCGTACATAAGCTGAAAAATCGTTCCCAGCGATACAAAATATAATAAAATAGAAATAGATTTTTACATCGCGTTTTTTTTGCAGAACCTTCTAAGTGTGAGTTAAAACTCGCTATGCTAAGAATCTCGGAAGTGGGACGATAAATTTGAAAATTTCTTTTTGGATGTTATTTCTATTTTATTATATTTCGTAACGGTGGGAACGATTTTTCAGCTTAAGTGCTGGTTTTCGAGAACTAAACATTTCTGAGACACAAACCAATATTTCTGAGACACAAATCACTACATGAGCAACACCTCCCCTTAAAAATCGATTTATTTTCGAAGCCCTCGGTACATTACTTTAATTTTTGTCTTAAATTCATCAATTTACACCTAGAAACTGTAATCAAAACGAATTTAGTTTGGAAACGTTTTTATTAATTACATTCCAAATAGAAGAATTTTATCAGCTTATTTGTTAGCACTTTCAGTAATTATATTCGCCTTCTGTCGCTACAAAAATTTAATATTTTTAAGCCATATAAACTATAAGTATCTAATTACCATTGTTTATGAGCGAAAAACGAAGGATTGTTCAGTGTGTGCTCCAAAACGATTGCTTTGATATATATGAGTTCGCAGTCACATATACAATTCTATTGTTGATTCAGTTACTTTAAAATTAAAATTTATGTAAAAGAATACATATGTAAGCATGTATATATATGTATATATTTATACACATGTATATATATATTATACTCATATGTATGCAACCAAAAGTACATGTGTATAAGTTACATAAATACTCTGCCGCTGCCATCCCTCTTTATAAGGAAGTGAGGAGCAGAGTCACATGTTTGTGTATACCGAATCAGAATATAAAATAACCCAACCTCATAGCATAAATTTATGTTTCAGCATATATATAGCATTTTTGTTTTACTGTGTACAGAAATTCTATATAAATTTTGTATATATGCATACATATATGCATGTATATCTCTCTATATTTTGAAATTTAGTTCAACGAACTTCGGGCATGTGGATGTGATTTGAAGCGAGGAATAAAAGAGAATTGAGTCCAACAACAACCACAAAACCGATAGAGGTTTCTCGCGCTGGTTGTGAGTTAAGTATTATTATTTTTATTTTATTCGACAAAACGCGAACGCGATTGAAAAAAAATCCGATGTACTCTCGCGTAGTTTAAAATTGATAAAATGGATACAAATGTATATATGGATAATCGGCGCAGAGTATATGTATTTGGAATGGATACACTTTTATACGTTTTAGAAGCAGAATGGGAAAAAAAAACGGTGTAAGCTGTACTTTGCCCGATCGGTTGAGCTGATGCGCGAGGGGATCCGCATATATATAACAAAGATTGAGAACATATATAGTTATATCCGAGCAAACTGTCAGTTGGTGTTATTGCTTCGATTTGATGAGGATGTTTCAAACGTATATGTTATATAGAGATAATAGGTCATCCTGTTTTCCGAATTTGTTATGTACGAATAATAATAACCATTTACGATTTAACAATAACTTTATTATTTCACAGTTTGTTACAAAAGTAGTGAGTAAGCAATAGTTATTTCTGAATTCAATACATGAGTTTTTATAATGACAGAAGTGAATGGCTATGTATGTGTTTACTTTATGAGTACAGTGTCCCAATTAGCATTTATCTGACACCACTCCTTCCGCAATAGAATTAATACTTAACAAAATCGCCCAATGTAACTGGCGGACGTCTGGTGCGACCACTTCGACGAACTGTAATTCCTTCCTGTTTTTCTGCCGGAAAAGGACCGCCGAATGAAGAACGATTTGGACTCTGACTAACCGGAATTTCGCGTTCAGCCGACTGGCCTACTTCACTTCCGGTATCCGCAGCCATCGCCTCTTCGCTTAACTGTTCCCCTTCCGTCATATTCGTTAGCGGCGCTTCTGCCACTGAATTTTCAATTAATTTCGTCGAACCGTTGGGATAACGTTCATTATGATGATCACCCGAGCTCAAAATTTGATCCACATGTCTTATCACAACGTTCGAATCGACCAAAACCTCGTAATTTAATTCACCCAATTTTTTTAAGATACGCCCGAATTTCCATTTGCAAGATTTATTGTTGTAATTCCTTACTTGCACGTTATCATTAACTTCAAACCTTTTTTTTAAGTTTGGCATAATTGATTGGTCCGCGGAACGTTGGTTTTTAGGCTCGATTCGTTTAACCAAATCAAGTCGTGTTCGGATTTCTCGGCCAAACATCATTTGTGATGGACTTAACCCCGTTGTTGCATGGGGCGTTCGTCGATACTGCAAAAGCAAACGGCACAGCTTTGTATTTAGATCGCCCGTGTCATCACTCATTGCCCGTAACCCTTGTTTTACCGTTTGAACGTAACGCTCGGCCTGGCCGTTTGTCGCCGCATGATATGGTGCCGTGAATTTTTGCTTTATACCATTTCGGCCCATAAACGATGCAAATTCCGAAGATCTGAACTGACTGCCATTGTCCGACACCACCGTCATTGGCAATCCAAAACGAGCGAACAATCCACGAAGCAATCCAATTGTCCTGTCAGCCGTTGTTGATTTAGTGGGCAACGCCTCCAACCATTTCGTTCTTGCATCGACAACAATCAAGAAGCACGTACCCATGAATGGCCCAGCATAATCAATGTGAATACGCTGCCATGGCTCCGAAGGATATTCCCACGGATGTGTTGGAACCTTCACCGGATTCGATCGAATCCGAGAGCAATTTTGGCAAACTCGTACCATCTGCTCAATGTCGTGATCCAAACCCTTCCACCACACAAAACTTCTGGCCAAGGCTTTCATTCTCACGATTCCGACATGAGCCAAATGCAATTCCTGCAAAACTCGTTTCCGCAAAGACTTCGGAACCACTACCCGTATTCCATGGAAAACACATCCGTGACTCAAGGAAAATGCGGCGGCGTCATATCCATTTGGAAGCGATGTACCACTTTCCAAAGCTCTGTAGAGGACCAACGTTTCAGTGTCCTTCAAAGTTTCCCTTTCAATCTCGTCACGTGTCACCGGAAGTGTCTCAATTTGCTCGAGATGAAAAATGTCATGATCACAACTTCTTTTTGTAGCCGGTTCGGTCGGAAATCGTGATAAAAAATCCGCATTGGAATGGTTTTTTGTGTTTTTGTATTGGATCTTGTAATCAAATCCGGACAAAAACAATGCATAGTGAAGCAAACGAACAGCTGATACCGCCGGTAGTTCTTTCTCAGGATGAAGAATACTCGTGAGCGGTTTGTGATCAGTCACAATTGTAAAAACCCGACCGTAGCAATATTGGAAAAATTTCTTCAAACCCCATATCATTGCCGTTGCCTCCTTATCAATTTGCGAATAATTTTTTTCCGCCGTTGTCAAAGATCGCGAAGCAAACGCGATCGGTCTTTCCGTACCATCCGGCATCGTATGCGATATAACGGCACCAAATCCCGTCGGTGATGCATCTGTAGCCAGCAATAACGGCAATTCAGAACTATACATAACGAGCGTGTCTGAACTTGAAATGCCGTCCTTTACCTCATTAAATACAGCCTGACAATCTGACGTCCATCGGAATCGCACCGATTTTTTTAAAAGGTTATGCAATAAATGCAATCTTTGCGAAAGATTTGGCAAAAACTTTTGGTAATACTGTATAAGCCCAAGGAACGTTCGCAATTCAGATACATTTTTCGGTGGCCGACAATTTCGAATGGCACAAACCTTATCCGCGGTCGGGTGGATGCCGTTTTCATCAATTTTGTGACCAAGATAATTTATGTGGTCCAACAAAAATTGACATTTCTTCTTGTTTACATGTAAATTCTTTTGTTGCAATCTTTGGAGACAACGTCGTAAATTTTCGAGCAATTCATCGTAAGAGCGTCCCTGAATTTGAATATCGTCGAAAAAACATGTAACACCCGGTAAATCTTGCAAAAGGTCATCCATGAATCTTTGCCATTTATTTGGTGCCACTTTCACTCCAAACATTAATCGGTTAACTTTGTAAATTCCACGATGAGTGCTTATTGCCTGCAGTCGAGCTGTTTGCTCATCAACTTCCATGTGCAAATATGCCTTATGTATGTCCAGCGTGCAAAAATATTTACCGCCATCGAGCTTTGCAAAAATGTCATCGACACTGGGAATTGGATAGTTGTCATCCTCAACATAACGATTAATGGTTGTTTTATAATCGGCACAGATTCTAATGTCGCCATTTGATTTCACCACTGGCACTATTGGCGTGCCCCAAGTAGAATTTTCAATTTTCTCGATTATTCCATTGCAAACCAAATTTCTTAGTTCTTTCTCGATTCGATCCCGCAACGAATATGGAACCCGACGGTGCTTGATAAATTTCGGCCTTTGATTTACGTCCTTTAAGTGTATTTGGCACTTATTATTTGGAATTTTGCCAATTTCGTCCGAAAAAATTGACTCAAATTCCTCCATCATTTGATCGATTTCTTTTCGACACTGTTCTTCACTTTGAATTGATTCGAAATTCTGTACTTGATGTAACTGGAACACAATTTTCAATTTTCGAATCAAATCTCGTCCCAGAATTGATGAAACTGCTCCATTAATTACGTAAATTTCTGCGTTTTCTCGAATTTGGCCGTCACGTACTTCAGTTACCATTTTTCCAATTGGACATATTATTTCACCTGTATATGTCTTCAGTCGAATACCAGATGGATGCAATTTGTGTTGTGGCCACATTTTTCGAAACGTATTCAGCGAAATAGTCGTTAACGCCGCACCAGTGTCTAGTTCGAATGTACACATTTTTCCACTGATTTCTAAATCTTTGAATATTTTATCGGATTTACTCATATGACCCGATTCCAATGCATGTATGTGGAACACTTTATCATCGTCGCTAGATTCGGAATCACTATCAACGTTTACGGCATTTTGGTCAGCTACTGCCTTCGAAAAACATGCCGCGTCTACATGGCCTTTCTTTTGGCATGATGCACATTTTAAATTTTTCGCTTTGCATTGTCTTGCCGTATGTCCAACAACTGCACACTTGTAACATTTAATAGACTGAGCAGAATCGGTTGGTGGTCTTTTAAACTTCTTTGATTTTTCTACGTAGTTAAATGGTTGAGCTTGTACTTGGGCCATCTGTCGACTGTCGCGCTTTGCAGATTCAATGGATAGTGCAATATTCATCAATCTGTCTAACGAATCAGCATCACTTGTTTGCAATAATCGTTCACGTATATCGCTGTCCATTATTCCACGAATGAACTGTGAACGTAAATGCGTTTCCATTGTTGACTTTTGGCAATGTCCACAAATGAACGCGCACCCAGTAGTAAGTCGCTTTAAATCCGTCATATAATCATTTAGATTTTCACCTTCTTGCTGGATGCGTGTGACAAACTTATGCTGTTCAGCAACCACACTTGGAATTGGTTGCAAATTGTTACGTAACAATATCGTTAGTTCTGCAAATTTTTTTTCTGTTGGCAGTTCTGGAGCCGTCAATGACGTCAACGTTTGAAAAATTTTTGGGCTTAAACAACTTATAAGTATTTGGACGCATTTTACATCGTCCTCCGGCTTTGTGCTGTCCAATCCTCGCATTTTCAAACAATTGTCGAGACGAAGTAAATACGAACAAAAAGTTTCATTGCCTTCATCGAATGGTTGTAAAGTTATTCCGATGTTTTTGCTTGATTCGCCCGCAATATTTGGATTTGATGTCGCATTTTCTTGTAACAGCTGCAGTGTATCCGCAATACTTTTCAGAGCGGCCGCCACGACATCATCCATTTTGCTGATTTCTCGCCTTTGTTTTGTTGTTAATTTGATGTGCACTTAATTCCGCGTATGAATTTCGCCCATCTAATCGTCGCCAATTTGTTATGTACGAATAATAATAACCATTTACGATTTAACAATAACTTTATTATTTCACAGTTTGTTACAAAAGTAGTGAGTAAGCAATAGTTATTTCTGAATTCAATACATGAGTTTTTATAATGACAGAAGTGAATGGCTATGTATGTGTTTACTTTATGAGTACAGTGTCCCAATTAGCATTTATCTGACAAGTCTCAACTGCAATTTAGTAAAGCTCATGGGCCGCCGTCTTACTAGTCTCACCTACAAAAAATTTCGTTTGTCGGCATGCGCCGAATCCTTGCCATACCCTGAGTTGCTTGTTACTGAACTCCTATGTTATCGGTGCAGGTCCACACGGTGTATTTCAGAGACTTCACTAAAGGATCTAATTAGTAATACGATAAAAGCGGATACGCCAGCGGATCTTGTTGGATTTAATATGAATCTTATTTGAATTTTATAAGATTCATATGAAATCCAATAGATCCACAGGAGTATCCGCTTTTATCGTATTATAAATAAGACCCTCTGGCGAGCTGGTCGCTCTCTCATTTCCCTTAACTCCCTAATGACCGGGCACCCACAGCGGCACGACTTCCATTCGTTCTACCAGCCGGTTTAGGGCGTCTCTGCATTATTTTAGAAGTCTTGAAGTCACTGTGCACGATTCGAGTGCCAGAAGCGCCGCTTGGATATCCGAACAAATGTACACCATACCCACTACTGGCTTCACACACGTCACAGCAAGTCTTGATTGCTACGACTTCCGCTTGGAAAATAGTAGCGTGCTCTCCTAGGGGCACTGGCAGATATAATTCAATATGCGAAACCTAAACGCCTGCTTCGACTCTTTACCCCATCCTTGAGTCATATGTATAACACACAACCACCTCAGAAGTTTGGAACAGCGATACGTGATCAAGCCAATCCTCCCTTTTTGACACCCTCACCTTATAACCTAGAGAGAATTCGTATTCCCTCTTTTCATAGTCAGCGAAATTTAACCTGTCATTTGGCACTGGGCAGAACCTCCAGACCGCGTTCGAAAACAGTAATACTTCTGTTTTCGCTGGATTACACGAAATCCCTTAATTACCTGCAATAAGGCCGAACAAAATTTGATTAACGTCATCTCTTCTATGGATTACCACTTTTATATCTTAACTTATTTTTATAAAATTCTATGCAAAACCTATGGTTCCCAGAATTTGGCCCGAGCGAAAAATTGATCACCTATCGATCGGTTACCACTTTAATGGAGTTAATTATAGTGCAAATTTCCATACAAAATTTGGGATCCATGGAGGGAGGAGTTATCTCCAAATGTTTTCCCGAACAAAAGTTGCTTAGGATGATCTCGAAATTTTGAGTCAATAGAAAACACGGATTAGTTTTTAAAAAGGCAATCTTGAGCTCATATGGAAACGCCTGTCCTATATCGACAGTTGAGTCTTGAAAAAATATCAGCTAAGTGGACAAGAGACCTATAAATCTCATGTGTGCAAGTGTTAAGGAAATCACTCAATCACACAAAGGCTACGAATAATTCTTCAATATGGGAGAAATTCAACCAGGATAAAAAAGAATATAGAAACGCAATCAGAAAATCAAAACGGACAGTCTGGTGAATTTTCCGCGAAGAAATCGACAGTGTAAACGAATCGGTACGTTTGATGGGAATTTCAGCAAAAGAAGACACATTGGGTCAAAACCGAGCCTGGTCTGAGCCCAATGGCTCTACTCTGGGTCTGGACTCATTGGATCTATTCTGGGTCTGGTCTGGATCTTATGAGTTTACCGTGCGTCTGGTGTGCGCCCGATAGGTATACACTGAGTCCGGATTCAAAGGGTCTATTCTGAGTCTGGTCTCAACGTGTTCACACGGAGCTTTAAATAATCTTAATATCACTTTCAGGTTTCAAAATGGTGTAGAGAGCCTCATTGTACCTCGCCTTTAAATACATTGTTACAAAGTTATTTTTATTCCTAAATTAATTCGAATTGGCAAAATCATTTGGTCTAAAAAGCCTATTAGGTTTTTGCCCAAAATCAAAAACTAGTTGATGCTTACGTAAGGACGGGTCCGTTAGTACAGCACAGGGCCGGCCCACCTCAAATGCCAGGTCAGCACGGGCTGACGGCGCAAGGCCAAATTGGCGCCCCATAGGCAAAAATTGGTGCCGCAAAAGCCTCATAGGCAAAAAATTGCGATTCATACGCAAAAGCGATTTATAGGCAAAATTTTGCGAAAATTGGCGCCGCAAAGGCAAAAAATCGGCACCACTGGAGTTTACTGCTCAAACACAGATATGAGATAGTCATATGATTGCGGGAAATTTTTAGGAATTGAGAAAGCTGATGAATTGCCTAGAAATGATTCCGAGATCGCTCTAAGGACCTGAGCGCCATCAAAGGATTGTCTAAATGCTACTTTCATAGCGATTCTAGTTTTTGGGATAAGATATAATTTTTAAAGGTGTCACTTAAATATCTTTGATGGAAAAATCTGACTTTTTCCTACCATATCGCTAAGGACTGTTTTAAATTTCACAAAAGTTGCGAAGACTGAGAAAAATGCGCATAAAGTATAGTTTGAGTCTATTTGGATAAAAAGTTAGGGTTGTTTCATATGTCAACAATGATTGTGTCATGATTATTTCTGAACGTATTGTAATCACTCCCGGTCATATTCTGGTAATCTCAGATCATTTTTGGATGTCTTTCGGTCATTTAATGATTGTTTGTCTTTTCCTGATCACTTTCTGTCAGTTCTCGTCAACTTTAAACATTTTTTGTTCGCGGTCTATAATCTTTTGGATCACTTGTTGTTTCCTGAATTCTCTGATCATTTTCTGTGCAGTTTCGCGGTTAGTTCCTGAACAGTTTTGGCCGTTTTCTGCCAACTTCAATTTGTTTGCAGTTCTGGTCAATTCCGATCGATTTTTGTTCATTTTCGGTCATTTACGAACATATCTTAGTCACTTCTTCTCGTTTTCTGACAACTAATTTTTTGGTCACGGCTGTCGTAAGTCTTAAGTCAATTCTCGTAAATTGTTGTTTCTTTCGGTGGTTTATGGCTACTTCTATAGTCGTTGGAATCGTTTTCTAAATATAAATGGGAAATCGTATCGTTAACCGACTTTGAAAAGTCTTCAAATGCTGTTGTAACGACTATTCGCGGCCTTAATAGACTACGATGGCGATCACTTCAAAAAACGCTATGAAGTCGCCGCGTAGTCTGCATGCGGGTTTTTTCCAGATTTCCTGTAGTTCAAGGAAGTCTTGGTGGAGAATTCTGTTGTTACACATAGTTAATACTCCGCAGTCTCTTCCTCTAGTTCACAGAACCTACAATACGAGGTGTTGACCTCCTTCATGTTACAAAGATTCTTCCTGAATGGGCCATGGCCAGTTATTTGCGCTATGATGGCCTTTAGCTTAACTAGTTGTTGGTCCTTTAAGGCGGAAGGAGTTTTATTTAAATACCTGAGACTAGATTCTTGTTCACAGATAGGTGTTTTCCCTCCACCTCTACTTAAATGGTTCGCAGTGCTTTTACAGCCACCTGACTGTCTGAGAGTGTATATACATACTTGACTTGGATTTTTTCCTTGATGTTCTTCTTGGCATCTGACATTCAGTAGAGAATTTGGCCATCGGTTGTGATCTGGTAGTTCGACTCCCAAGAAGCATTTGAAGTTACGGAACGGTTGCCAACCGTTTTGCAACCTAAGTTACAAAATATCAAAAGTTGCAAATTGGTGTCAAGGCGGTTGCAGCAACTTCCCAGTGACCGTTGC
>JANTEX010240255.1:0-12877 GCA_024741295.1 Macrocera vittata | reverse complement strand
CAGATAAAATCCAGCGTTAAATCGAGCGTTAGGAAGAAATTACATGTTTTGATTGGCTGTTTGCTGTTTTTTGACAAATAACGCTCGATTTAACGCTGGATTTTGTCTGCATGAACTACAAGGGTTATTTATACAATATAATTGTAAATAGAAAGCTCCACATACATAGGAGTATAGGACAGGACATAGCTTCCAAAATAAAATTTATTATACATATCCATCCACTGGATCTCAAATCGAAACCATATCTATAAATATGAAAAAGCTTCAGAAATACGTGTGTCGAATATGCCAACAGCAACACACCAACGAAATATTGATCGATCTAACAACATCTAAATCGCAATCAATTGTCGAACAATATGTGGGATTTGCTAATGTTACGGTAAATACCTTCAGTTTAATGCAACACAATCACGAAACCAAATTCAATCTCACCAAAAATCCCGCAAAAATGATCCGATCAAAAGCTGAAACATCATATCCAGTTTACAAATTGAACCTAACATCTACTTTGTATTGTTCAATTCTAGTTTGATGTTAACGACCAGTTACCTAAACACTTCTGCAGAAAATGTATAAAACTCTTAAACGAAGCATACGAATTCAAACTGCAATGTGAATCGGCTTACGGAAATTTCCTGGACTTACTAAAATTCACAGCCACCGATAGCATCGAAGAAAAACTATATCTAGCCGAACATCATATTCCTGATGAGTCATCAATAGAAATTGAGGAAAATCCTATTCAATTGTCGAATTTCGAAATCAAAATCAAACTCAAACAAGGAACGAATTGCAATGACGACTCCGAATCGAAAGCGAATCCATTGGAAACCACAATGAAACCAAAAAAGAAATACGAGTGCTACATTTGTACGATGAAATTTGTGTCGAAAAAAAACCTCGTTAGCCATATGATAGAACAGCATGGATTTCAATTTAAGAAGCCAAAAGCAGAAAAAGTTGAAAAAACCTGTGGGCTATGTTATAAAACGTACTCCGATCATTCTTGTTTAATACGACATCATAAACGAATTCACTTAGGACAAACGATCAAATCGTATGTTGAGAAAAAACCCTGTGATATATGTGGACGGATATTTTCATCGGTAACCAGCCGAAATCGTCACGTTAAAGTTGTGCATAATGCCGAACGATCGTATGTGTGCTCAAAATGTGGTCTCGGTTTTGGTCAAATGACACAGTTGCAAAATCATGTTTTAAGCATACACAGTGAAGAACGCAATTATAAATGCGATAAATGTCCAAGAGCGTTCAAGTTAAAAGGTTCATTGGTGTGTCATCAAAATACACATGTGCCAAAAGAGGAACGATCGAAAAAGGTGTACCGTTATGTATACAATAAAGGAAGACAACAGAAATACAATAGCAAACGGATAATCTGTGAGATTTGTGGACGATCGATTGTGACCAGTGGCATGCAAGGTCATATGAGGACGCATGACGGCCTCAAACCGTTCAAATGTGAAACGTGCAATAAATGTTTCAGTACAAAGCAACGGCGAAACATACATAGTTTAATCCATACAAATGTACGACTGTATAAGTGTAATTGGTGCGAGAAAACTTTTCGAACTTGCTCAAACTTGAATCAACATCGAAGGCAGCATACTGGCAAAAAATCATATAAATGTACATTTTGTTCTAAGACTTTTTTGATGCCATACGGTTTACGGCTACATGAACGAATACACACCGGTGAGAAACCGTACAAATGCAATTTTTGTGCGGAGAAATTTTCAAATTCGGGTGCACTTCGACGACATGCAACCACTGTACATCCAGAAGCTGAAACAATTGCAATCACTAAACTGAATCAGTAATAAACAGACACTGAAAGAAAGAAACGGATGAAACCAATTAATTAATGGCAATTGGAGCGGACAAATTTTTTTTATGTGACAAATATAGATGAATTACAATCGAATTGAACTTTTTTTTATTCCGATTAGTGCAAGACTGCTCAACCACTAAGAGTCTCCGTAGCTTAGTGGAGTTGAGCAATCGAGTACTAATCGAAATGGACGTGGGTTCTTTTCTTCCACCCATATATCAGATCAGACCAGGCGTAAAAAGCGGTAAAAAGGAAAGGGCAGGGGGCCTCACTACCTTCTGAACTTTTCAACGTATCATCAGCGTGACAATTTTTTGCAGAATGTATATGTTCTTGACTTTTCAAACTGATTAGAGGCTTTGCACTAAGAAAATCTCTATCTGGCAGTGGAATATATATTTTCAGCCTAATGCAATTATTCTGTAAAGTGATATTGATCCTACCAAAACACTATGCACAATTTCGTTCGATATTAAACTGTATACGAAAAATGTATTCATCAAATTACAATTTTTATTTCTTCGGCAGCATTCCTTGTTCGCATTTTATATAACTTTACAGATTTTCAATTAAAGCCTCCATCTCTCGGCTGTGTATTGTTTCGGTTTAACCGTTACTGCTTTATCTTCCTCGTCCGGATGCATACTTCTTGCATGCCGTCTCAATGCCTTTAAATTTCCATAACTGTTCGAACACAAATTACATTGATACGGTGTTTCACCGGTGTGTATCCGTTCATGCTCTTTCATGTTACTCAAACCGGCAAACGCTTTTCCACAATAGCCACAAGCGTATGGCCTTTCTCCGGTATGCGTCTTTCGGTGTTCACGTAAATGACCGTATTGACGAAATGTTCTCGGACAATATTCACACTTAAACGGACGTTCTTCGCTATGTATCCGAGAATGTGCCACCAAATTTGCTTTATGCAGAAATTTCTTCGGACACATGTTACACTCAAACGATTTCACTCCTAAATGCGTACGCATATGACTGTACAATGCTGCATACTCCATTGATCTACCGCATATTTCACAAATTCTTATGACCTTGTCACGTTGTTTTTGATAACTTTTCGAATGTTTTGGATTGGCTGAATGCGCACGTGCATAGTGTATTTTCAGATTACATTTAGCATTGAACGTTTTCGGGCATTCAGTACATTTGTATACACGATTATCATTATGGATACGATCCATGTGATCGGTCAGTTCTGTTGACTGTCCAAAACTTTTGTCGCAAAATGTGCACACAAAAGCTTTAACGCCGTCGTGAATAATTCTAGCATGACGTCGCTTATTGGCTAGATTTGCAAACACTTTTCCACATTGTTCGCACGGTGTCACTTGGTTATCTTTAGACGGCTTGCCAAAGTGCGAACATTCAACGTGTCGCATTAAACCGGCTTCTTTTTGATATACTTTGCCGCAATCAATGCATATCAACTTATCCGGATTACCATCATTAATGGTCGCATGAAGATACATTATGTGACGGTCAACATTAGTTTGGTTCTTAAAATACCGTTTGCACAGATGACATGTATACTGTAGCGTAGCCGTTGTGTTTGCCGAATAAGAGGTCAGATGATCAGACTTGACGTGCTCCACTAATAGTGGCAGAAACTTAAAATTTGCTCCACAAGTCGAACAATAGTACGAATCGTTTTTCATGTGAATCTTGCGGATGTGTCGACTTTTTTTGGATGTACACATAAGTAGGCCACATACGTCGCAATGGACTTTTCGTCGGGGTTTCTTCGTGTCGGAACGATGACGACTACGAACATTTCGACTTTTCTTCGAACATTTGAATTCATGATAGTCATTCATATGGCATTCCATAATGCTTTGGTCGTTAAATTGTGAAGCACATATATAGCATTCATATGTTCGAATTGTAGTATGGGAAGGAATATCTTCTTCAGCCTCACTTAATTGAAGATATTGGACAACATCATCGAAATCAATGTTTTGTTCATCATTTTCAACGATCTCATCTTTAACTTCGTTTTGTACGTCTATAAAACAAACATCTATGTCCACCGTCAAATAATCGAGCTCCGTTTTTACTTGTAAATCACCAATCGGATGACTTTGATTTACGTTGCTGTACGATGAATGCAACATGTTGAGAAATTTGTTGTGTGTTAATTCACACTGTATTTTGAATTGATAGGATGAATTCAATGCCTCTGCACATGCATGGCAAAAAAATTTTGGAAGTTTATCATTGGCATCGAACTGAAATAAAACGACATATTTCTATGTTATCACAGATCGTTGTAATGAGAAAATTAGGTACGATGTGTTTGTGTTTTTTACCGTCACATTAGCGCACAATAGAAACTTCCTCACAAGCGGCTCATATTCAGGCATTGTAACATTAATTAAATCGCCATCCAATTCATTTAGTTCGCAAATACGACAAATGTTTTCAGGAATTTCTGGCATAGTTGCTAGTTTTTATACACAAGCAGCAAGTAATTAGAATAATTAATTTAATCACAGAATTAATTGTAAATAATAATGAAAATATTTGGAGACGAGCACAACTATACACAGATGACAGAGGTCACAGGCAGTGCTGCCGTTTCATTTTTCAAAAAAGTATGCAATTGTTTTGAAAAGTACTAGATTTACCAAAATAGTATAAAACAGTGGGCACATTAGGCTTTTTTCTCAACCTTGCGAATATGAACGAGAGCGGACATGACGATAGGGCCCCCTACCCCACTCCCATCGATAGGAGGGAGAGAAACATTTGTTCTACGACTTTGGGGGGAAACGCCCCTCCCCCCTACAGGGTGGGGCAAAGTTTGTATGGAAAATTTCAAAAAATCGAAAAAAAAAAATAAAAATTTAATGCCAGAAATCGACAGAGGATAAAAAATAAAACAACTTTTGCTTTACTACATTTTTGCCTAAACCCCGTCCTTTGCCTTCCAGAGGCTCTCAAAAGTGGAATTAAAATTGTACCTATCAAATGATTTTCATTCAAACTTTGAGAGCCTCTAAATATTTATGTTTCTATTTCTGTTTCTATTATTACCAGACTATATAAAAATTAAAAAAAAAAAAAAAAAAACGTTCGTTTAATTAAATTAAAACACTCACCAAAAATTCGAATCAGAAAAACTTCAAAAAGTAAACCGTGCACAATTTCTACGCATGTGTATGTTTTGCATGTAAAATTTTCATATGTCAAACTCACCTGGAAAAAAAGAAAAGAAAAATTATTTTGATTGCGTGTTTGTGTCATATAAAAGTGAGCTGTTCTGTGATCACCATAGGAAAAAAAAGATACTTTCAAATCTACATCCAATTCTTTTATTATTTCAACATTTTTTAACTTTAATGTGGCTGTAATGCAAATCGACTTTGAACATTTTCTCAACCTTACATCGTGTGCATTCATTGAATTCCAATCGATTCTTGGATCGGCCAATTTCAATTACATTCACACAATCATCGAATCCATTCAAAATGCAATTCTTTTGCTTATCACATTGATATCGGACAACGTATCGAGTCCCATTGATTTTACCGAGTTTCAATTGTCCTTGCTAAAAGGTTTTTTGGCCATTAACGCTATAACAATCGTACTAATTGCGTACTATTGGAACAAATACGGTGGTGTAATTACTTCGCGATTTGTACTACCAAGTGAGTGTGTAGAGCAGCTGCTGCTGGGTAATATGAGTAATTTTCTTTTGTTAAAAAATCGTAGAGATTATGACGACATACAACGAACAAATATTGAAAAATATCGATTTATTTTGTATAGCATTTTCCTTCAAATTCATATCAAGTTTCTTATTTTATTAATTTGCCATAGGTACGCTCAAAGAAATCGAAGAGCTCAAATTGTCGGTGGCAAAGTTAAAGTTACCGTATGAACATTCACCGAGAATTTAATTACGATCGTATTTTTTCGCAATAATGTCCGCCAGTAAAATCGAAAATAAAATCAAAAACTTCTTTAGAAAAAAGAAAGAGGCAGCCAAGTTTAAGGTATACAAGAGGATACCGCACTATACCCCTCAATTAAAAATCCTAAATAAATTTTCTTTCTCTATTTACCTACGGCAAACAGTTAGCCGGACCGGGTCGACGATTAAACACCGATGAATCATCGTCAGGCTCTGTTGCATCATCATCGAAATCGTCCAAAGATGCATATGTACCACCGAAACGCAACGAGTTAAGTTCTGAAGCACGTACGGCCGCCGAGGCAGCTGTTGCCCGAACACAACAAAAGGTGAGCACCGGATTCAATACATCACTGTCGGCTATCCGGGCACAAGTAAAACGTGAATTAGAGGCCGAAAAGAAGGAAAAAGAACAGGAAACGCAAGCGGCTTCTGAACAAACAGCAGTCGCCGAATCAGCAGCGAAAAATAAAAATCTTGCTGTCGATGGTGTCTTTTTTCGGTGTCCGCTGATAAGCGACGAAATATTGTCGCGCAAAGAATGGAAAGTGAAAATTAAAGATTTCCTCTACGAGCAGCTGCCCGAAGAACCTGCCCTGACCGCATGCTTGCTCATACACAATTGTAACGTCAAGGCAAAGGCCGAACTGTGCATTGAGACACTTTCAAAGTATTTGGAAAATATCGTACAGAATCCTGGCGAGGAGAAATATCGAAAAATTCGTGTGTCAAATAGAATATTTTGCGAACGCGTTAAACCGATTGAGGGTGGCTACGATTTTTTGTTGGGTGCCGGCTTTGCCGAACAGCAAATTGACGACGAACAATTTTTAATTTATGCCGAAGAGAATCCGGATAGTATTAATCATCTGCACGATCTGCTGGATGCATTGCATAATTCGGAGATCATTAACATTGATTTAGATCGAAATATTCAGGTATTGCTACCGTCTCAGGCCAAGAAATATGAGTTGCCACCGGATTTCTATCGAATGTCACCGGACGAAATAAAACGAGAACAACAGTTGCGCTCGGATGCCATTGAGAATGCACAAATTTTGAAAACGAAAGCGATGCGAGAAAAGGAAGAATTGCGTACGATGAACAAGTATAATTTTGCATTGATTCGTGTACGCTTTCCGGATGGTGTATTTCTGCAAGTAAACAAGCGTTTTGCTAGATAATTCAACTATTGGGAATAAAACCGTTTTTTTTTTATGTCCCACAGGGAACATTTAGCGTGTATGAAAAACTAAGTCACATAATGGAATTTGTACGTTCATGCCTGAAAGATGAATCGTTTGAATTTGAGTTGTTGTCGCCAACCGGACATAAATTTAGCGATGCGGATATTGATAAATCGTTGTACGATTTGAGGTATGCTGTAAAGGAAATATTTGTGTTTTGCTGTACACGGAAAATTTTGAATGAATTTTCATTTGATTATTTGCAGGCTCATCCCAAATTCGCTGCTAACATTTGTCTATGAAAAAATGCTTTATCCAACTGGTAACTATTTGAAAGAGGATTTACTGATGCTAATTCAACCGGTTTAGTTTTTTTTTTTACTAATTCAGCTGTTTAATCGATAAACTATTTAATTGTTATAAATGGTGTAATTAAGTGTTTTACAAGATTCCTTTATTTTGCAAATAAATTATTTTAATCCTAAGATAATTGCTTTGTAGGACAAAATACGAGTTCATTACTAAAGTAAAGAAAGAAGAACGATAACGCTTTAAAATTACAACCGAAATACTTGGATTACAATTAGAAAGTCTTTAAATCGAACAACTTCAAAGAATCTAAATTGATTGTAAATAAGTCTTTTGGTATTCAACCGTATGCATTCTCAAAGATATCATTTTGTCAAGCTAAAATAGCCCTCAAAGAGAATTTGAAATAGTTATGAGGTATTTGTCGTTAGGCCACTGGAGAAACATAAGCAATATAATTTATATTACTGGAGAATATTCAATGAGGTGTGCGTAAATGATTTAAAAAAAGCCAAACAATTAGCAGTTAGTTGACTTGAAAACGCTCGTCTTTAGAAAAGTAAAAAAATACACTGAGATGTAGACATCCGATTTAGAAATTTAATCCCTGATTGGGTACCCTAAAGTTTCTTTTTACAAAATGATTCGAGAGAACGGTTATATTGTTTCTGGTTACACATTTTCCTGAATCACAAAAGGGGACTGCCGAGGGAACTTGCGGTTTGGTTGCATCATATAATGAAGTTGTAGATTTCGTACGGGGACCCTATTCAACGAGGGGTAATTACTCGAGGAATTCTTGGGACATCGGCGAGGAATTCCGAGGAATTCTTTGAATATTTCGAGGAATTCTTTGAGTATTTCGGGGAATTCCAAGGAATTCTTTGAGTATTTCGATGAATTTCGAGGAATTCTTTGGGACACATTTTTTCAAGTTATTACCCCCTCGCTATTCACCTTTCAAGTTGTGGCCTTTTACCGAAAGTAACGGCGTTCAGACGAATTAAAAACAATATCCTCTAGACGATTAGAAAATTGAGAAAAATCCTTAAAACGGTTTCTATTTTCAAAATTACAGCAGCTGTCGTATTGTATGGTGTAGATCCGTCTATCAGAACAATTCACCTACCGACGACTTTATTAAGCTGTCGCGAAAAGACACCTCAAGACAAACAGTGGTCTACTCAGGACACTGGCCTATTGGCGAGCACGCCGCCAAAAAAAGGAAATCCTAAACTTTATAAACAGCACGGACTGTATTTGAATTTAAAGCTATCAACGAGAGTATACCTCTAATGTTGTGCGTCAACCAACCATTATCTTTTGTACATTTAGTTTGCCGGCTGCACACACGATGTCAATGTTGTAGTTTTTAAGGGGAGAACGGTTCGTCCAGAAAACAACACAATACATTATAAACTGCGTTATAGATGACGTAAAATAGGTGATTAAAAACTCATTCCAACTATACAAGTCCGCAGGGCTGGACGGGATCATACTGACGACCTTACAACATGGCGCCGGATTGCTAATCAAACCACCATGTTCCGTGTACCAGTGGCGTAGAATAAGAATTGTTTTCATTCCGAAACATGATAAACCTAGCTACAGTGAAGCTAAGGCTTTTCGACCTATAAGTTTTTCTACTTTAAACACTAGATAAACTTATCGACTACACGCTAAACTTGAATCAACTTGCTTTCCAAAAAGGAAGGTCGATCGACACGGCACAACACTAAATTGAAAGTCGTATTGAAAATATAAAACGGCAACAAAATCAACGATGATGAAGTAACTTTGGAGTTATAATAACAGACTCAAAACTAGCTCGACTCGACATTTAGATAACAAAATCCATAGCATCAATCTGGCATCATTTTTGGTCGAAACTTTGGATTAACACCTAGTGTAATTTAAGCAATAATACGGTCTTTAATAAACTATGGTTGACGATCCAGAGTCGAACTTACTACAGGTAAGAAGGCTGTGATCAGATTCGAAAGAATGATCTGAATGGGAATCAACTTTACAAATGCAATAGAGATAATTTTATCAATGTTGCATCTAGATAGTTTTATATAGAAAACAACCATGTTAACATCAGACCTTTCCAAATAGTCGGATAGCTGGCAATGAAACTGCTGATAAACTTCCAAAATAGAGTTCAGAAGTAGACGTCGCAGGTACCGATCCAAGATTCGGGATAATTAATGGATATAATCGGCTACTCATCAATAAATAGGCGGCAGATAAGCATGAGGCAAGATTGGGAAACCCAAGGCTTCAATTTTATGGACAGTGATAAAAATTGACATTATCAAATTCATAGTCAGATCTAGAGACGATTGATAGAGAGGCCAACTGTGAACTGGCCAAAGTTCAAAGAACGGTATACCTGGATGGACTGTCTTGGTCTGAGAAAGATAAAATAGACGTGGATATCCTACAGGCTCATCAGAATCATCGATAAGGTGTTGACGACTACTGGTCTTAAGCATAGACCTTTGAAAGGCAATTTAAAATGCACATAGAACAGCTTAGACATTGCCGTAGAGAAGGAGCTGAAGTATTCTGTGAAAAACTTGATGTCCAGCCTAGAAATCCAAATTCAGTATTTATGAAAGTACTACTGCTGACTCATTAAGATGTAATCTGTAATGAAACATCAACCCTCGCTCTTTTCCATGAAGACGTTAAGCTCTGCAAAAAACCGCTCATTTCTTATAAATAAGATTACACATACAATAGGTATTTAGCAACTACTAGAAGGGCAATCGCTTTTGAAAAATTAAACAATTTGGAATGCGTCAACTTGCGTCCAAATATACATATGATTAGGGCATTCATTGCAAACACGTCAGAAGACCACTCAATGATGATGGATGATGAAAACCTTATCTGTTTTCGATGCTTTTAATAGAACAATAAATTCACTACTGCTGATTGATCAAGGCGTAAGAATCAGTTTGCTTTTTTAAAGTTTCTAGTACGCGCTTTAAAAAAAGACAATTTGCAAGTGTCAACTTTCTAAACAAACGTGAGTAGAGCATCATCCATTGGAAGCATATCGCAGGGTGATCAATGTTTCTATCTATCGAATGCAAGTCTTTCATTGGATAGTGAAGACCTGCCTTAAACGAAAATCGTGGCAAAAAAATCTGTGAGGGAATTACAGAAACAAATAAGGATGCCAGGTTACACAAGGTCCTATCTAAACACCATAGTAACGGGATCGGCCTAATGAAAAAGCCAAATGGCGATTTCACTGTAAACCAGACGACAGAAACAATTGAGCTCCTACTCCATACACACTTGTCCTAAAAATGCAGAATTGACATCGAGGGAGCTTTGACAATACTCCATACGATTTAATAGAAACGGCTGGATTTAGTGGGATAATAACGGCTGAAATATGTGGTTTTAGTCAAACTGTAATTGAAATGAAAGGTTATCCCCAAGGTGGTGTCGTATTACCCTTGTTATGGTCTTTGAAAGTAGACAAGCTTCTAAAAAAGACTCAACGGTTATTGTGTTAGAGCATACGTCGTCGATATAGAAGTTATATCGGTTGAGGAAAAATTCAAAGCAGTTAGATCGTGACTGATGCAAAGTGCCCTCACGATTGGTGAGAAGAAGAGCACCTATAAGAAAGCCTTAATAAAACCATAAAAGTTCCATTTAGTAGAAGAAAGAACATAAATCTATTTTCAAAGTCTACCTTATAAGGGTTACAATTATCAATTATTGGAGTCTAAACTCACGTGGAATGCACACCTGAAATATGTGATTGACAAAGCAACTGTGTCAATAATAGACGCCTGTTAGGAAAAAACATAGGTACTGAATCCAAAAACACTCATCTCGCTCGACGCTGATTGCAGAACCAACCATTACATATGCTGCGGCAATTGGAAAAATCTAGCGAACAAAGAACCAGAATAAAACTGAATATTGCCCCATAGCGACCAGTGATGCTACATTTAATATCATATAAAGAAGCTATACTGTGCTCTCGCCGACCACAACAAAAAGGACTACAAATCTCAAAAAAAAAAAAAAACTTACAAATCTTACAAGAGAAATTGAAACTCTTAATCGATTCTTGATACTGAAAATTTGATAGAACTAGGAATGCCAGCCAGATTCTCTGATTCTCGATTTCTTTTTGTTTGCAAATCTCTAGTAGATTGTTTAGAATTATATTCTTTTGAAAATGTGAGAAACAGGTATTTTTGAGAAATATTAATAAGAACTGGCTTTGTATTACAATTTCTTTGAAGATTTAATTCAATTTCATGAGTATTCGGACCGAATAATAACGACAAGGACAATTTAGACGACACATTGTTACTTCACAAAGATTAAATTCGTCATTAAATGCTGTAAAATGTGGCATCTTACAGGGTAAATTTAAATGAGAATAAGTAAAAGTAGTAAAATACCACACGATACGAATGGAACTCCCAAGAATTCAAACACATTGAGGGGCATTACAACATTGATCCATGTCTTGTCTATCAAACAATTTTTTTCTTTACCCAAAACCATCCCAATTAGGGGCCAAAGCTGTGATCGACAGCCGATTTGAGTTTGACTGTCAATCGTAAATAAATCTTTTAATTTCTGCTAATCATTTAAAGATTTTAAGTTTAGAATTATAATTTTGAAAAATAAATACCAACATTTGACAGAAAAAAAAAAGGTTGAAACTGGATTGGCAGTTTTTACGGTTGTGAAAGACCATAACAATATTATTTCAATATAATTGAAATAGCAATTTAGTTGTAAAATGTCATTTAAACAGGCATCGTTCTGAAAAGTACGCATTGCTTTGTGAACCCAAAACTTGATTTTTAGGTAAATTTGAAAGTACTTTCTGGTGTTACACAATTTCAAACTACTTTTACGATAACAATTTCTTGGAAGAGTTTTTGGTTGAATTACCTGGTAGAAACTTCTGTGTAAATTCGTTTTTTCTTGCGCGCGAGAAATGGCATCGTCGGAGAGAATGCAGAGAATTATAAAATTGATTGAAGAATGAAGACATGTGTATTAATAAATTATTCATTTGATTGATGATTGTCGGCAAAGTAAACAACACCTAAAGGAGAAACAAAACGATAAAACGAAATAATATATTAATAAATGTGTTCGTAAATCCATAGTAAAACATCTGATATTTTGGTTTCTGTTTTTAAATGTAGTTTTTAATTTCATTTAAATAATAAATAATTTTATGTTTTTTTTTGTCTTTTTTGTTTCATTTCATTCTTATTCTTTTTCATTTTGTGTTTTTCATTTTTTTTTGTTTGTTTATTTAATAAATATTTTCTTCGTTTTTTTTTCTTGGTTGATAAGTAGATTACATATTATATAATATGAGTAACACAAAATCATTTTTGGATAGATTGTTGGAAAAAAAGTAATAAATGTAAAATAAAAAAAGAAAATCGAAATAGTAGCGCATAAACGATTGTATAGAAGAAATTGTTCCAATATCCGGCACTAATTTTTCATTTTAAATTCATTTTACGAAGTATATAGTCTTTGTGTGTTTGTTTTTCTAATTTTTTCTTTTTTCTTTTTTTTTAC
>JANTEX010240144.1:0-12886 GCA_024741295.1 Macrocera vittata | reverse complement strand
CGCCACTGAATTTTTTACAGGACATGGTAAATTCAAAAAACATCTTCACAGGCTAAACGTGATTAGTTCGCCAACCTATAGATGGTGTGAAGATGAAGATGAAGCCTTTTTAATAGATACAGTTACTATGAGGAGATTCCCTGTGAAGATAGTACTAAAGTTCGTAAATCTTTTGAACTGGTAAGCGGGTGAGCCTTCCTAAGTTTAAACAAGTGATGTCTAATGGGCTTACTTAGAGGCCTTAGGACTTACTCCATTTTGGAAGTCCCCTTTACAAACCATAACCATAACCAACTACATGGCTATTTTTATATCATTAACTACGCAACAACTAATCAAAAACGACGCAATAACTACGCAAAAACTACGCAATAACTACGGATAAACTACATGAATTTTCCCATACGAATTAAGATAACCCCCTCCCGGCTCCCACTCACCGGCATCCCCTCTCTGGCTTCTCTCTAAATGGCGTATCTATAGATCCTGTGGTATCTGTAAGTTTTGCATGATTGACTTTTAGAATATATCGTTAACTACGCGTAGTTATTCATTAACTACCTACAAACTACGCCAAACGTAGTTTATGTAGTTAATCAAAAACTACGCGTAGTTTAACAACCCTACCCAACGACGAAAAAAGTAGCATGGATGATTTCTTTTTCCGCTACTATTTCTGAAACGTGCTTCTTGACTTCTGTTGTGATCATTTTTCCGACGGCGATTTACCGCATTTTTTCGCCGTTCGATTTTCCGTCGTTTGTGCCACACACAAAACGGTCGCGTAGTGCATCATCCAAGAATTGATCGTATTCGCAATCTGATGTCAATGCTTTTAGTTCAATGATGTACTCACTTATCGCTTCTTGCTGACGTTGGTCTCTTTTGTTGAATTTGTACCGTTCGGCTATAATATTTTTTGTCGGTGCAAAGTTTTCATTTATAAGCTTAAACAAATGTTCCAACTTATATTCAATACTAAAGACTTTAAAACCTTGTATAAATGCGGAAGACTAGACTTTTATTAGTCTCACATCGTTTTGTCTTAAAACTTTGGAAAGAATGTGTTTCTTAGACATCAGAAATAGAGTTTTGCTTACAGCGCCTATACTCTCAAATCAGCTTACATATCCTACTTACTAAGTCATCACTCAGTTAGCAGAATTGAATGTGCTATGCACAAATACTTCCATTGCTAGTTATATAAGGAGGCTTGGACAGTGTTTCCTTTAGATCTGGTCGATAACTAAAAGTTAACGATAATTATCGATAACTGAGATTTATCGATAAGTACCCATTTATCGATAACAAAATGTATCGGTATAAAAGAGTTATCGATAACAAAAATGTATCGATAAGTGGTAGTTATTGATATATTTCAAATATATCTTTCAAAAAATTATCGATACTTATCTTCGGAAACCGATATACTCATTATATAATCACGTGAGAGCAACAACAACAACAACAAAAGAGTCAACGGCTTCAAATCCTTAAATATCATCGAATATATAGTAGTAAAACCAAGGTGAGAGTAAAAAAAAGAAAATGTCAACGGGTTGAAATATATCGGTACTAATCGATAACAAAATATAGCGATAAATTATCGAGAATTATCAATTATCGATAACTATCGATAACAAAAATTGGCGATATATCGATAAATTTCCCACCACTAGTTTCCATAGACACGATAATTACAGCTCTTACCACGCGTGGTGTGAAACCAATTCTAATAGACTGGATCTCGGCCATGCAAAGGGGGAACCTTGAACAATTAGAAATGAATGACTTCATAGTACAATGTAGCACTATCACCGTTGTTATTGATCTGGGCATTAAACTTCGTCCTGTTGATACTTTACATAAAAGGTTATTTCTCCTTAGGCTATGCGGTTGACCTGTTAGTAATACAAACAGAATCATATGAAAACACGTTGTGTGGACTAATGGGAACTGCCATGAGACTTGTTGAAATATGGTGTCGAAACAGTGGACTGTCGGTTAATGCAAGAAAATGGAAACATTTTAGAGAATCTAAATCTCTCTTTTTTCCTCTGCAATAATCATTAAATCTCTCGTCGTTAAACGATCGACACTTCAACTCACCAAAGAGGTTAATTTTCTATCTGTTTATCTTGATAGTAAACATAATTAAAAGAGGCATATTGAAGAAAAGACTAGAAAGGTGATGGTCTCATTATGGCAGTGCAAAAGATTCATTGGCCATACTTGGAGAGTATCGCCAAAAATAATGCGTTAAATCTATACTGCGTCTGTTAGACCAATGCTAGCGTAAGCTGCAGTGACTAGTTGCACAAGACTAAAATTAAAAAAGGTTCTAAGAACAGCTGACCTAACTATCACAGGTGGATATAGAACAGCCTCAACTACAGCACTTGAAGGTATATCAGGACTTGACTTACACATAGAGGAGATAGCTGGATGAACCGCGCTTAAGCTAAAAAAAGGGGTCTGTGAAACACGAGGGAAAGTAGTTTTGGTCATGTTAGGATTATTGACAGAATGTTAAGGCAAACTCCAAATTAGGATATGTCCATCGATTATTTGCCGAAAACTCATGCCTTTGGGAAGAAATTTTAAAATCTTCGTCAAATGATAGTGTACACGGAGAAAAAAAGATATAGGAACGGTTACCATAATTGCGGACAGTGGCAAATTGTAGTACGTCCAGCTATAAATTTAACGAAGTTCGCTAGAACTATAGTAAATTCTGCTATATTTTATAGCCGTATGCATGATAATTTTCCACTGTCCGCTATGTTCCTATACATTATAGTAACCGTTCCTATCCTTTTTCTCCGTGACTAGCATTCGATTATTTCCCGTCTGGGATGATAGCCAAGACCCAAAAATCAAATTTCCCTTATATCAATTAGAATACTGAATATTATATAATTATACATCCACATTCCACATCAAAATATCTTTAAAATTACAATGATAATGATAATCAACCGCATGTGTGAAATAATATGTGAAAGCCATAAACAAAATAAATAATAAAAATGTCCCGAGTGCTGGTTGATAAAGTGAAATATTAGCTCAATGAAAATTGAGATTTTTTTAAATAAAATGTACAGTTACATTCCCCTTAACTTTATTGGTTGCTTAGTTGTAATTTAGAGTTTAAGTGTGATGTCTTTCAAACTTCAAAACAAGATGTCGTAGAAACATCATAGATCGGATGTCAATTACTCATTCGAAAGGGATGTCTTAATGTTTGTACAACATCAAAAACGTATGTTTATCGAAATCTGAACAGAATGTCTTTTGTTCATCACAAAGGCATATCTTTACAGCATCAGAACAGGATAACCTTCAGACAGCTAGATGTGATGTATTTTTCTCAGCCGAATGGGATGTAAAACATCAGAACAGGATATCCTTCATATATATGGGATGTAATTTAATCATCCAAAAGAGATGTTCTAACGACATCAAAATAAGATGTTTTCAGACATATAGGTAGGATGTAATTTATTCATTCTAATAAGATGTCTCTACAGCATCACAACAGGATGTCCTTAATACATCTAGATAAGATATATAATGCCTTTACAACATCTAAACCGGATGTTCTTGTATCAAGATTGGATGTAATTTATTCATTCCAATGCGATGTGTTTACGAAATCAAAACCAGATGTTCTCGACATCTGAACGTATTTTGTTAATTCAAATAGCATGTCTTTACAACATCAGTACAGGATTGAGTTCAGACATCTAGAATGAGATGTCTTTAATTGATCCGAATGAAATGTCTTTATGATATCACAATAAGATGTGTCTTGAGACATCTAAATGGAATGTCAACTGACCAAATGGGATATCTTTACGACATCAAAACCGGATATCCTTAATGGATCTAAAAGGAATATCTTTACGACATCGCAATGGAATGTTCTATAGACATCTAGATTACACTTGGCCGGCGTCAAATAATATTTAAAAAAATATTTTCGAAACATTTATCTAATGGAACTAATCAGTTTTTAATGTGAATTTAACTTTATTATCACTGTTGAGCTGTTATATATGAGCTCCAAAACATTTGCTTATATATATATGTTCAGTCCCAATTGACGCTACCTGATGAAAATAATAAAATTAAATTTCAGCCTTACGCTTTACTATTTAAGCTTTAACATAGCACTAACATATTTACCAATGGCCTTTTAACTACCCTTACACAAAACATAATTTTGCATCTCACATCAACGACAATCTACTTTCCCAGGTTATGAATCATTCTATAACGAATTACAAAAACCATAAATACAAAATCAATGAAAACTAAAAAGACAATAAGCGCAAAAACAACAATTTTTCTTTGTTTGTTTTATAAACATAAATGAAAACAAGTGGATAAAAACCTTCGTTCCATATCCAACTGATGTAATTGCCCCTCTCACCTGGTGGCTGATCAGATATTTGATTTGTAAGCTTATTTCGTATAAATTTGAATCCATTTAAAACGTTATTCTGAATCCAATTTTTGAACCGTGAAAAACGATTGAATGCCTCGGCGATTTTGTTCGTTTCGTTGTCGGCGGCTGGCGCTGATAAACTTGATGAACCGAAATTTGACAAGAGCAAGGCCAAGAAAAGATTTAGAACCTAGTTTATGAGTATTAAAAAAAAATTATATAAATAGATAGACTCATTTTAATTCCAAAATATGCAAAAACAAATTTAGTAAAAACAATTCGACTTACGACCAAATTGCCAATGACGACGGTCGCCAAGAAGAACGGAATACAGGAAACATCACCGACTAACATGCAATCCCACATAGATTCGATCCATTCTCCGCACAGCACTCGAAACACTATCATGAACGAGTGCATAAAATCGGTGAAATTCCATCGCGGTAGATCGCCGTCCGGAAATCGATCGACGTTATCTGAACGGAAATTAGACATTTTTTCAATTCACTTTCAATTTCATTTGTTTTCGGTAAAAATGATTTACATTTCTAAAATATTAAATGAATACGACTCTTTGTATTATTTATGTAGTTAAAATAATTTTTACTTTTTGCACTTAAATTAGATACTTATGTACAAGTAATATAAAGAGGTCGTAGACTAATTTTATTGTATCATGGCAAGTATTAATAAAAAGCAAACATGCAATCAGTAATATATTTTATGCGAAATCTCGCTTTGAAGGAGCCTAGAAAGGACCATACATTTTTTTTTGCTTAGCTGCGTTAGCCTAATACCCGCGAAGAAAATCGGGAAAACATCAGTTAACCATTTTGCTATATAAGAATTTAACAAAAGTTGTAAATAGAGCTTAAAACAAAATGGCAGTCCCAGTTATTTTTTTTCGTCTCACAGCGATTCTTGAAAACATTTGCAATCTCTGATTTTCAAGAGGAGGCTCTAGATAGAGCCTCATGGAAAATCTTTTCAATATCGTTAGATTTGGAAGAGAGTAGTAAATAGTTTGAATTCATAATAATGTTGCAAAGAAAAATTTCATCTAAATCTAAAATTTTCTGTTAGACTACACCATGACTTGTGAACCGTTCTCTCTGGATGAATGCAAGCCTGATCCCAATTTTTTTCTGAATTCTCTTTGGTACCAGAAACACATTCAAAGAATTCCGATTAAAATATATAATCGGTCAGATAAACAAGCGCCTTCAGTTGTTAAAGAGCGTAAATAAGTAATGCCATTATATCATGGCTCACTATTGGATTGTCTGAAATTATTGCAATAAACTCAATCAGGTTGAGCGTCACATGTTCACGTGGTAAGATTATTAAACAAAGTACCTAAATGTCCAAAAATTAAGACTCCGACGTTAGAAAAATTCCAGCAAGAGTTGCCGAAAAATACTCGCACAAGTGGAGCTGAATCCGATGGGCTAGATGTTTCATTTCAATACATCAGCATGAACATGTGTGAAGTCAATACTCAAGACCGTGTTCGAAAGTACCTGTAACCGCTTACTACTCCAACTTTTCCGTCACCTGCTTATGATTAATTGACATCAATGGCTTTTTTGCTGAAATAAGCACAACGTTTGTCACGACTTTCAAGGTGGGCTTTTTAAGCCAATCTATCAGGCAATGCATATTGACTTTAAACATTGAACTAGTTGAAGAAGCACAAGGATAATTGTAATGTACGGCCTACGGCAACATTTTGCGGTTTGAAAATGCCGGACAATGTGTGATGGAACAGAATTCGTTTGGTTGGGCAATGAGTTTAGATGGTAAGTCGCGTATCGACGCGCGTTGAGCTTTAATTTGGATATATACAGCTATGCACTTCTAAATTGTGAACGATGATCTCAGATTTCTGTGGCAGAAGGTTATTATGATCGTAGGACAGCAAAAACACAAGGATATCAGTGCCGGACAGTAAGAATACTAGATGGGGATCTTGTCGCACTGAATTGGTGGTAAAGTTCCTAACTAAATAAGCTTGATGAGTCTGTGCTCAACCATCAGAGGACAAAACATTTTTTTCGATTCACGCGATTAGAGATAAAATACATTTTACCAGCAGGTGACAGTTAATAAAACTTCCATTTCGTCCATATTTTTCGGTTTTAAATATTAATTTACAACATTCTATGAATACGGGAAAATTCAGCGAAAATTAATTCGCCGACAAAATAAAAACTGTTCGTCGAAAAAAACTATTCGCCGAAAAAACAATTCACCGAAAGCACAATTTACCGCAAATACTGCGGTAAATAAAAACTGTTCGTCGAAAAAAACTATTCGCCGAAAAAACAATTCACCGAAAGCACAATTTACCGCAAATACAAATAACGGAAAAACGACAATGCGTCTGCGAGCAGCAGCAGAAAAATTCTAAGATAGACGGTCATCGATTACTGCAATCAAGAACATAAGAGCAGTTCTTCAAAATTTTACAACGAGCGATAAACAACGATTTGATATAGCATCAGCAGTGTTTCGTTCGCAGAGAATTTAGAAGTAAAGAGAGTAACAATTTCTAGAAGTGCAAACCGATAAAATTGTAACTATGGCAGATTAACAGGAATGCAGCATCACCCTCACCGCATGTACAAATCTGCAAATTATGAGGGTATCTGATAGAAATAATTTGCAGAATTTTACGGCAGTATTGGTTCAGCAACACATGGTGCATCAGGCTACAAATCGCCGTGTATCTTTAACCACCGCCATGGTCAATCTAAATAATCGCTATGGTGAACCGGTGACTTGTCGTGCAGTTTTTGATTCTGGCTCAGAGCCAAATCTAATAACGGAAATAAGACTGAAAAGACTTGGAATTGAATGAGTCTTCAGAGGTAAACATATAGCGGACGTTGGTTTAAAAACAATTTGGCTCAAAAACACTGCAGTCAACAACGTTTCCATTTAATTTGACAATGAACGTACTCGTATTACCAAAGATAACTCGCCATCCGCCAAATCAACATTTTCAAATACCTGTATGGCCAATTCCAGAAACATAGTACCGACGTATCCAGGCTTCAATCAACCGGTATCGACATGCTAATAGGAGCAAAACTGTATAGCTCATTTATGTCAATTGGACGAAGAAAACTGGATTGGGTGGTTCTCGGCAGAACTGGTGAGCCATTTATAATCGACTCATTTTGCGAAATCGCCATGGTTACCAATCTATTGGATGAACAAATCCAGTGGTTCTTGAAAGAATAGAGGTGTCAATTAGTACTCAAACAAAAACGACAGAGGCTGAGTCAGAATGCAAAAAAAAATATTTCTGAGCAAATGTAACACGGTATGATCTAGTCAATTCAGCATTAGATTGTCATTTACTAACGAAATTACACCCAATTCATTCAGGAATTTATGGCACATAGAAATTTAGCAGAAATCAAGAAACCGAGTTGGTGTCTCGAGACCAGAAAACAGCACTTTCGATTTAATAGCCAAGAATCTGACCGACAAATGTGAGTACACCCCAGATGAATCACATCACATAAAGATCAAATCCTACGTATACATTGAGACATTATCACCCAAAAACGGAAACACATGGAACAACATAAGCAACGAGGTGTTTGCTGGAGATGGCTAAAAATAGGATACAATACTCTCCAATTGATTCCAAAAGCGTTGAACGGGATTTCTATGTCAACGATGATGTAACGAAAGCAATGAAAATGTAAGCGTAGGTCGTCAATCTTTTGTAAACAGTTGGTTTTCCAATTAAGAAAGTGATGCTCGAATAACACAAGCCTATTGTCTTGTGTTCCACAGGTAGATCGTGTTTTGGAACTGTCCGTTGATGACATTGGTAACAACACTAACAACTTTGTATAGGCATAACATGGTTACTGAAAACAAAGCATTTTATCATAAATACAAAGAAAAAAGACCCAAAAAGAATCTGACTGTAGGCGAACAATAAATGGAATCAGAATTCTGAATTAAGAAATCACAGACCATTCAGTGCACGAAGCAAATTGGTCGGTCTATTAGGTAGTATTCGTGTAAGGAGAGGGCTTCAGATGGTCAAACTCGCAGACAGAAATTAACAGTGATACTTCCATCGAAACACCAAATAGAAAGACTGACATTGATTGAAGTGCATCAAAGCTGCTGATTCACATGCTCTGCTAACAACAACTCGGTACACAGAGAAACTTCGCGGTTTTCAGCACCGAAGGTTACAATATGACCTGCGATACTGAAAACCGCTGAGATGTTGTTTTGGCGCCAACATCCAAAACGGTAGTCAATACCGACGTTAACCGGTAACCACAACCGTTAATAATGGTTGCCGCCGTGATGGTAGTTATTACTGCTGTGACGGTAGTGAACACCGTTATGTCAGTAACGATTAGCGTTTTTGATATTAGCGCTTAAACAACCGCGAAAAATTCTCTGTGTAAATTGCGTTTCGGGGCTTTTTATGAAAAAAAAGTTTGGCCAAACGTTTCTGTCCGAATAACCAAGAACAGCACGTCGTGCCTCTTTTGAACGTCTAACAACATTAGTGGCTGAAATTTAAGCTCTACTTAATTCCAGGCCACTGACAGCCCACAAGATTGACCTTATCATTCTAAACACATAACCACAATTTGGTCCAAATTCAATTCGTCCACCAAATAAACTAATCCGAACTGGAAACGCAAAATTTATATCTCTTAAACAAAAGTTCGGATCGTAATAAAATTTGGAATATTATGGTTTTTTAGGTTGCTCATTTCGAATTTCCCATCAGATTTACAAAATTCAAAATGGCGAACGAATTAGAGTGCATCGTTTTTCCTAAACATCGTCCGATCGTCGTGAAATTGGGCTGATTTCGAATTTCCCATCAGATTTACAAAATTCAAATGGATTTAAAAAATTCGGAATAGCGGATGAGTTAGAAAGCATGCTTTTTCCAAACCATCGTTCGATCGTCGTAGTATTTGGTACCTAGTAGTTTTTTGACTAGCTAATTTCGAATTTTCCATCATCATTACAAAATTCAAAATGACGAACGAATTAGAGTGCATCGTTTTTCCAAAACATCGTCCGATCGTCGTGAAATTCGGAATCTTGTGGTTTTTTGGGTCGCTGATTACGAATCGGTCATCAGATTTTCAAAATTCAAAGATGTGAACGAATTAAAGTGCATCGTTTTTCCGAAATATCGTCCGATCGTCGTAATTTTTGGTATCTGGGAGTTTTTTAAGTCGCCGATTTCGAATTTCCGATCAGATTTACTAAATTATAATGGAAAACAAATTAGACTGCATCATTTTTCCAAAACATCGTCCGATTTCGTGAAACTCGGTATCTTGGGGTTTTTCGGATCGCAGATTACGAATCTGTCATCATGTTTACAAAATTCAAAATGGCAAACGAATTAGAGTGCATCGTTTTTCCAAACCATCGTCCGATCATCGTTCGGTTTCTTGAGTTTTTAGGGTCGCTGATTACGAATTTGCCTTCAGAATTTGAAAAGTTTAAAACGGCGCGTGAATTATAGTGCATCGTTTTTCAAAGGTCATTGGCTGCAAATCAATCGAATGCAGAGAATCGCAGAATGAAACCGTTTAATCCGTTTGGTGCCAAAAGTGTCATGCTATGGCTGTGGTACAGCGGGTATTGTTCACAGTAAATGCGAAAATTGCCGGACAAAATCGAACACAACTGTAAACAGTCTCGGCTTTTGCCCAATGAACTCAAACGAGTCAAATCAAATGCTACCAATTCGAAATCGCCCCAACGGTCATCAGAAAAATGGCTGGGCTTGACGGATGTGCCAACATCGACACTGGGCCAAAATTAAGTATGTGGCATCAACGAAATTGTATAACCTGTTGCTCGATGAGGATTTTGCAAATGTTGTACTGGCTGATGGATAACCGAATCCACAACAACCGTCATTAACGTAACATTAAAAAACAGAACAATCGCGACAACATTAATTGTACTAAATGGATCCACGGATAACCGAACATTGCCCGGTGTCGATTTTATTGAAGATGCACAGATGCTAATCGACATTCCACAATGGTCGTTCGGTTCAGACGACCTGGGCGTATACTATGGCTTTGCTTCAATGTTACAAATAATCGATTTGCTGGATATAATTAGTCCACAGGCAACTACTCCTTGTCGAAAGGTAGGTGCTCGTTTGGAAACAATAACAAAGCAAACTAAATCGTCGGCTGCCATTTGTCTACCAGTTAAAACTGACATAGTCCAGTGGTAGTGTTTAAAAGCTACCGATTATACCCAACCATAATTCGGTTAAAGTATCATATGTTTTGCGTTACCACCGCCCAGTGAACGTCTTTCGTGACGAAAATTGAAAATTATTGATGGGGTCAGTCAAAGACTCTCGCTTACATGGGGAGAGAAAACTCGGATAATCTTGATATCGTAATGATAACGCTGAGCAACGATTGAAACTTGAACAAATTCTCGCAAGTAAGGCCGATTTTTTCAGAGAGGACGGACCGGCAACCGCTCATGTGATACACCATATTGACACCGGCAAACATGTTCCAATATCTGTTCTGCCGTTTTGACTGAACCCTCGTAAACGAGGCGAATTGAAAACGCAAATCGATGATATGATACAGTGCGATGTCATTAGACCATCGGCATCGGCATGACCCGCTTCAGTAGTGATGGTCCCAAAGAAGGACGACGGCATTCCAGTTTTCATTGAATATCGCCAACTAAATGCGGTTACAAAACCAGATCCGCTATCCATTACCGATAATGGATGATTTATTGCACGAGGCCAAAACAACGCAGTTCATGTCGACATTGGATTTGAGAGCTGTTTGCTTATTTCGACGATTTATTGGTTCTGTCACCGACGTTTGCGGCTCACATAAGTTACGTCTCTTTAACCTACGAATCAGTGGCGAAAAATGTAAATTCGGTATCTTGATCACATTGTAACGGGTAGCGACATTCGAAGCGAACCCGGATATGATATCGGCGATTAGAAATATTTTTTTCCACGCAACATAAGGCATGTGCAATCGTTCTTACAAACATGTTCCTTGGTATCGACGTTTCGTGCCACACTTTGCAAAATTGGCTAACCATTGACGGATTTAATGAAGAAAAACCAGAATCATGAGTTTTATACATTAAGGAAATTGTTGACGACCGTTTTGATTCTGCGCCAGGTCGATGAAACGAAACCGTACATAATGCGAGCCGATGACAGCGGCTATGCCATCGGCGCTCTTTTGATCCAAGGGGAGAAGAGCACCCTGTCGAGTACACCAGTCATTTGCTAACATCGAGAACGTAAAGCATTGACAGTGATTAGGGGCATCGCCTAATTTTGCGGCTTTATAGAAGGTGCCGACCTTTTTGTTGAAACCGACCACTGAAGTGGCTTATGCAATTAAAATCACCAACGGGTCGGCTTGCACGATAGGCGCACCAACTTCAGCCGTACAATTTGGTGATCAGATACATTATAGGAAGATCAAATCTTGTCGCCGATGCATTGTCTAGACCGCCGTGTACCGAGGAAAATATGGACTTCTACATCGGTTGATCGACTGTTTTGAGGCGCAACATCCTGGCGAGAATACATCGTATTGGTCAAATATCAATCAAGGCCTGACACCGGTTTATCATCCGGAAACAAATCCCGTTGAACGGCCAAATCGCGATCTGAAGACACAACATTGCGATTCTCGTTGGCAACAAAACATGGCCAGAAAAATTGCCTGCAATACATTTCGCACTCAACTCAAGCCAATGGCATTCAACAGGATAGACTGCGGCATTTCTGACGTTTAGACGTAAAATGCGAACGCCGTGTGACGCTATTACCGATTTAAAGAAAAAAAATGACGTTCGAAACATTTTCTGACGATTGGCAAAACAGGTGGAAGCAGGACAAAAGGAGCGACACAAATCGTACGCCGTCGGAGGTCGTAAGTAAACCATCACCCGTGTACAAAACAGGGTTTTGGTTAATATGCATCCGATTATTCGATTAAAGGACGGTTTTGGTGCACAAATTTCACCACAACGTGATGGTCCGTATATGATACTCCACAAGCACGATCCGGCGAGTTACAGTGTGGCCACAGTCGAGAAATCCGACAAAAGGGTGCCAAAGCCAATTACTGGCGTTCGAAAGCGTGAACGGCCTTGTTAGCAAAAAACGAGAAAGGCCGCTTCGACCACCACACTTAAACGGCCAACCGTCCATGTTGGTAAAGAAATTGACGCAGTTACAGAAACGTTGACGTCGGTGTTCCACTCCTGCTGCCTTTTTGCCGAGACGACTTCGAAGCCAAAGAAATCGAAAAACTAAAAATTTGTATTTTATGCTACAGATCGGATATCACAATACGAGCCGACGGCACCTTTGGGATTGTCGGTATAGCAAAATATTTTATTTTC
>JANTEX010240033.1:0-12891 GCA_024741295.1 Macrocera vittata | reverse complement strand
ACTTCATAACAATAAATTCTTTATATTTTTGAAATATAACTTTAGAAAAAAATCGCTTTTATCGTCCGTATATATTTTTCATTTTTCAACATTACACCCAAAATTAATAGAAATATTAAAAAAAAAAATAAAAAGAAAAATGGAGAGAAGATGTTGGCAAATAAATTGGTCTAATCGGAAATTCCTTATCGCTCCAAGGTGAACATATATATTTCAGAAGTTCGCTTATCGCCACTAATAGATTATCTATAATTCATACATGTGTATATGCAGCCTAATAAGATGACTACAAGGGCAGTATATAAAAGTGTAATACTCTTAAGAAAATGAAAATAATATTCGGCAGTTCGAGCTTTAGCTTTACTTCCAATCGTCGAATAAATCATGTTTTAGAAATTGATATACAGGGTGATTCATATCGATGAATTATCTTGAAGGGGGATTTAGGGGAGCTTAACCGATAAAACAATCTATACTAATAGTTCGAAATATCATTTGTTACGGAGTTACAGCTAATTTTGCTGTAGTTTTTGGCAAATCTACGAAAGATGGAAAACGGCGTAATATTTTAATTAAAAAGGCTGCTAAAGCATCCTGCATGGCAGGATGGTTCCCCTAGCTCACATCAATCTTCCACATAGCTTTCACAGTCGTTTTTTAAAAACTTAAGATACACCTAGATTCCAATGTGTCCATTTTTAGCTTTTTCCATATACTTAATTTGAGCTTATAGGGAACACGGAGGTTCGATTGTTCTGAAAACTTGCGCTGCCCTTTTTTTAGGGCTCGCAACTATTTACAAAGATTTGAGTTGAATTGAATCATAAACAAAAATTTTTTTCTAACAAAAACCGTTTTTTTTTCTCATATAGCTGTTTGGAAGCCATCACTCTCCTATGTCCGTTTTATCTGAAATTTTGCAATACTCTTTCTTTATTGTCCTTCAACAACTGTCTAAATTTGAATTCGGGAGCTCCACCCCTCTTTTGTCCGACCATGCCTAAAATCTAATCCGCTAAATCTACATACTATCTTACATTTTTTCGGAATGTGTAGAAATCTTGTTTTCATAGGTAGCCATTCAGCATGGACCCTTGAATAGTCCCCATGCAAATTGTAGCTTAACAGGGAGATCCAAGCTGATTATTCCTCTATAGGCCAAGACAAAATGGGATAAACGCAGTTTGAGCCTAAGTAAAATCAAAGCAATCAAAATTAAATTTAAGCCATTAAAAAATTAAAAAAAAAAATATTTCCCAAGCAAAACAGACAGGTCGAACCGCCGTCGTACGGACGTCGGCAAAATGACTTGGAGTCAGTCAACGACGTCTACTAGACCACCACACGACCGTTATTTGCACCTAAATGGGGAATGTTTTAGGTCGGTTTTTTGTCTTTTGAACGTCATTAACTGACATCAAGTCTGTCGAAGACGTCCGTTTGTAGTCGTAAAGTCGACTTTCAACCGATCAAACTGGTTTTTTCGATGTAGGTACATGCGCATTATATGTAAAAATTGACATTTGACTGCATGACCTTAATATGTTTTAATCTTGTTTATGTCTCATGTACGTCGTGCCAACGACTGTTTAATTTATATTTTTACAAGTCTTCATTTGACTAGAACCTGACTTCGCTCGTAAAGACGTCCTTGACTAGTCGTGTTTTTTAAGTCAAAATAAAGTCGGAACGTGTTGCTTGGGTTAAAGAGTCTGAATAGTTTTTTGTTTAAAAGAAATACGAAATACGAACCCACGACCATTAAAGTCCCACTCGTCGCCCATATTTATCAAGAGATTTTCTGTTTGAGGTATTACTTCAATCTTTCACAATAAAATTAACTGCGCTGATTAATTAAATCGTTTAAATAATTAATAAATTGATAACCGCATTGGTTAAATATTTACCGTGGTTATTCAATTTACCGAATCGTGATATATATGTATAACTAATGTTGGAAATTATATTAATCAAATCATTGTAAATACTCTTCCGTTTAGATATCGGCCCAAAAATAACTAATTGTGATTCTCAGTGTAGAAGCGACAGCTATATAAGTTATAAATATAAGTACATATACAAGCTCTTGCGAATAGATATAGAAAATAGTTTACATTATCCTACGACGAAAGATTTTCCATTAAAATAATGAATTGCACATTTTCATATATACATATATCTATACCGGAGATCTTTGATAGTAAACTATATGCTTGTATAGACGAAAGACGTAAAAAAGCCGTTTTTATCATACATCATGGTAGATATACCCGTAGTTTATTCCTCTCAAAATACCAGGACTAGATATAAGACACAATAAATTTTATTTTCCTCAATATTGACTGCAAATAATTGAAATAAATCATCATGCTTTTTGTTCAGTTTTAAAATTATTTAAGTGATATAGTAAAAAAAAAACAAGCAAAAACAAATTGTAAGAAAGTATTTGTCTTTCATTATACTTAAGTAATGTAATATATATTTGTCTTAAAATGAACAAAAATAAGATAAAGATTGCTTTTCTAATGGAAATCCATTAGAAGATGGCTTGCAAAATTAAATGTTTTTAAGAAACTGGGCATTGTTAAGCTCACAGTCTGTTCGGATGGAAGGATCGATCGCAGTAATAATGATCCCAACAAATAGATACTGCGTATTCTGAATCTAAGTAAAGAGTCGTTTTTATGTCGTATACAAGTCGTCAACTGACGACTACGTAACGTGGTCTAATTTGGACGAAGTATATTTAAGACTATACGCCTGTAGTCGTTCTGTAGTCATTCGATGACGTCATGAAGTCGATTGACGACTTTTCAACAATTTAAAAACGATTTCCCATTTCAGTTCAGGAACGCACTACGACAGTCGAAACGACCAACCATTTTGTCTTGCATTGCAAATTTTCAAAAAAAAGTTTAATATCGAAGCTACGGATTTTCTTAACCATTGAAATAAAAAAGTACAAAACAAGGAACCAATACTTGATAATAGGAAACAATAAACTACATTTAAGTACTAAGTCGTAGACAAGTCGTCAACTGACTACTGCATGTGGTTAACTGACTACGCAATTACTACGTAACGTGGTCTAATTAAGCCGAAGTCTATTTAAGACTAAGTCGATTGACGACTTAAAGACCACATAAAAAATTGTTTTCTATTTTGGTTCAAAAACGGGCGGTAGAAGTCAGGCGTAACGACAAACATTTTTGTCTTGCTTAGGATATATTTAAAAAGATAAAAGTTTAATATTGAAGCCAATGAATTTTCACAACCATTGAAATAAATAAGTCCCTGCATTCATTTATAAAAGTACAAAACAAGAAACCAATAATTGATAAAAGGAAAACAATAAATTACATTCAATGTGACTTATGGTATTATTGGTTTCATTTACAATACAAACGGATCGGCAAAAAAAAACGATACAGATGCCTATCCACACGTGCACACACGTTTGCCAATATCTGAAATATAATTCGATTAAATATAATGTGTTGTTTTTCGTGTTATAAGAAAACATAAAGTCATCTTCTATTTTCATCATCCACACTCATATAGAGCCTGTATAGTATGATATATGTAGACCGAAGTAATTGTAAGCATATTCATCAAATGCTCAACTTACAATCGACTATGTAACATATAAAAGGATAAACATAATTAATTTTGTTACTACGATTGTATGCATAGGTATGAAAAGGACCATGGACAGAGTTTCATATCACACTTGATATTTATATTATTCTATTGCCGATATATGTATGTGTTCCTCAATTGATATCGCGACGTTTGATTGCAGTGACAATTGTTTGCGGCAATCACATGGAGGTGAAAAATACTCGGCCGTGAACGAGAAATTACCGGAAGTGATTAAAAATCAACCGGAAGTGACCAGCAATCGATCGAAAGCCACTAGGAATAGACCAAAGTAACCAAAATCGACTGGAAGTCACCGAAAATCTAACGGAAGTAACTAAAACTTCCGAAGATCAACCGGATGTCTTTATACCACTGGAAATTGATCGAAACTCACCGATAGTCGACCAGAATTTACTCGAAATCAAAAGAAAGCCTACTGGAAGTTACAAGAAACGAACATAAAGTCACTGAAACTGAAATTCGGGTAACTTTGATCATGGACAGATTTCTTATGGTTTTCAGTTGATTTTTGGTGACTTTCGGTCGATTTTCGGTCACTTTCAGTCGATATCCGGCCACTTCAGGTCGTTCTCCAGGTGAAAATACTCGGCCGTGAACGAGAAATTACTAAAAAAAAGAAACTAAAACTTAATCGTAAGCCACCGAAAAATTACGAAAACTCTCCGAAGATCGACCAAATGTCTTTATATCACCGGAAATTATCCAAAAGTCACCGATAGTTGACCAGAATTTACCAGAAATCAAAAGAAAGTCAACTGGAAGTTACAGGAAACGAAGAGAAAGTCACTGAAACTGAAATTCTGGTAACTTTAATCGTAGACAGGTTTCTCATGATTTTCAGTTGATTTTTGGTGACTTTCGGACGTTTTCCGGTCACTTTCAGTCGATATCCGGCTACTTCAGGTCGTTTTCCGGTCACTTCTGTGCTGTCTCTAGCGAGAAACGCTTCAAACAAATTTCAAACTTATTCGAGCGAGAACAATTCAGTCTCGTCTCGAAATATCGGTATGTAACTTCAATGGAATTTTATATAGAAAAGGTAACTCAATTTCGAAATCTGTTATAGGAACGCGAAGAGTTCTGAAATAATTCCTAAGTAGTTCTGGATGAATTCTAAAAGAATTCTAGGTGAAATCCAAGGAAGTTTCGCGGAAATTCTGAAGAAATCTGAGAAACTCTGAGGGAACTCCCATCCAACTCTGTGTAATTCCAATAGATTTCTGGAAATCCGATAGAATTCTGCGGGAATTCCGAGGAATATCTTGGGGAATTAGGGGAGACTATCTGTCAGATTTCGGGCAAATTTCGACGGAATTTTAGGAACTGCTGAGGGATTTTCGAAAGATTTTTGTGAGAGTGCCGAGGTATTTTCAGGGAAATTTTGGAGAAATGCCGTGGTAATACTGGTTGAAATTTTGAGAATTTTATTAGTGAAAATCCGAGGCAATTACCGGAAAGTTAAGAGAGTATTCTATAAAAACTCCTGGAAAGAAGAAGGGAAGTCTGAATAATTTAAAGAAAGTTCCAGATGAACTCTACACGAATTCCGAAAAACTCTGTGGAGTAAAATCAACCGAATGTTTTTATATCACCGAAAATCGGTCGAAATACATGCATTTATACTAACTTTGAAATGATTTTGAAATTTTTTCACTCTTTACGCAATCTTGTCAATCTGGCATTTTGTCTATAATTTTTTGGAGGAATACCGGAAAATTCTAGACGAATTCAGTTAGTTTTGGGCGGAATTCCGAAGAATTTTGGAGAATTTCAGTAAAAATCACGGCGAATTCAGATGAATCCAGTAGAATTCTTTAGGAATTCCAAAAAATTCTGAAGAATTCTGGCTGCATTCCGAGGGAGTTCTGAGTGAAATTTCTGGGAAATCCGGGCAATTCCAAAGAGTTCTGAGAGATTTCGAAGAAAATTCTGCGAAGATTTCGAGGGAGTTTTAAAAGAACACTGGTGAGTTCCTTATGAATTCTGAGGGAATTTATACTGACTTCTGAATGCCGAGAGGATTCTCGGAAATTGCGAGATTAGTGGATAATTCCAAAGAAAATGGCAGAATATCGTGAAAAATCCAAGGAACTTCTGAGATAATTTTGAGGCCATTTTGGAGAATTCCGAAGGAATTTTGAGAGAATTCCGAGGAAATTTTAGGGAATTTTGAGTAAATTCAATATAATTTTGGGAGAGTTTCGAGACAATTTTAGAGAATTCCGAGGCAATTTTGTGAGAATTTCGAGGGAGTTTTAGTAGAATTGAAAGAAAATTTAAAGAGATATCCTAGGCAATTTGGAGGGAATTTCGAGAGAATTCTGTGGGAAATCACGAGGAATTGTGAGAAATTTGGAGGAGTTCTTAGGGAATTCGGAAGGTACTGTGGGCAGGGGCGGATTATGTTCTCGGGGCCCCGGACTGATTAATATTCGGGGCTAAGACTATATGGGACTCCGTGACCTCTATCTGAATTGTATTGTTTATTTTTTTTTTAAAGTTTCAAGACTTCAAACACAGACGCAGCGCCTCCGCAGCCGGTTTTTATATTGATATTATTGCTTGGAGTAAAGTATTTTCTGGGATGACTTTTAGTCGAATTTCCGGTAACTTCCATTTGATTTTCTGTGGATTTCGTCTGATTTTTAACGATCTCCAGTCGTTTTACTGCGATCAAAGTAGCCGATATCCAAGGTAATCGCGATAAACCATCGCCTTGATCAGTCTCTCATTTATATAGTTATGTTATTGTAGTTTTAAAAAAAAATTAAAGCTCCTCGGAAAACTAACAGGATGACTGAAAAGCTTAATACAGCCTATTTGGATATAACTAAAACCTAGACTAAAACTTTAATACTGACAGCATTTGTGTACACATTGTTGATTAAACACATATATACTGCCCAATTTTCTCAATGTTTTTCTTTCATCAATCCTATACATCCATTATAAGTATACATATATTGTTTACTGTTCTCTAATATTAAGTACATCACATATACATGAAAACCATCAAGTTTTTCCGTGTAGTTTTTTTTTGTTCCGATTTTTTTTTGTTCGATAATTAATCCCTTACTTATACGACCAACTTGATGTCAATATACATTACACACTTCCACATGCATTAATCATTTCCGTTTTTGTATCCATTTAATATACAGATTAGGGTGATATTTAAGAAAAAAATCAAATACATATTTGAAAAGATACTTTCCTCAAAGATTTTTAATCGTTTTTTAATATCAATAAAAAATAACAAAAAATAATATACTGCAATCCATGTACTGGTTTGTGTCTCAGAAATATTTGTTCCTAGAAAACCACCACATAAACTGAAAAATCATTCCCAGAGTTACGAAATGCAAAAAAATGAAAAAAGAAATTTTCAAAATATAACACAAAATAGAAATGAGCATTTGGTTAGAATTTATAACATTTTTTTCTGGAAAATCTTTTAAAACCTTTCACCCTAATATCTCTTCTACTCACTAATTACTTAACGTAAAATAGTATACTCTCTAATATTTGTTACTGCGTGTGCCATATATCAGCTATACACTGTGGCATTTTGTTTCACCACAAATAATATACTATATAGTCTCATTGTATAGTAATTCTTGCTCGAATTCGATACAGAAAAGGTAAAAACCGAAGGAAGAAAATCCGAAAAAAAAACAAAGCACAGACCATCAAGATTTACAAAGTGTTTGGTCTGAGTTATTCCATATTCGCATTTATGTATGCATTATGAATGAAATTTATATGTGTACAATGCCATACGATATATCACGCTGGATAATTACACGAGAGAAACGATATACAAACAACAATGTTTATTTTTTTCTACACACAGACTCTTTCTTTTTTTTAAATCGTTTTGTAATCATATAGCATGCAAGCAATTTTCATTTTAATTTGTTTTATAAATCATCGTTATGTGTATTTGAATAATATCCGCGTTTACGTAATTGCACTATTTTAGTTAGGCAAGGTGGTAAAAAAAAAACTCGCTAAGGATAAGATAAGACCATAATTAAGCAAGATAAAGACAGCATTTTATGGAACCTCTGAAAATCAGTTTTCCATTTTCTTAAAAATTTTTTTTAAATGACTTGCGCATTTTTAAAACTGACAGCATTTATGAAAAAAAGGTATTACAATACCCGTTTTTTGACAAAGAAATACAATAATGTAAAAAAGTGACAGCAGTCTGGTAAAACTAGAAGTCGTTGAAAGTGTTACACAAGTGACAGCATTTACAGAAATGTACTTTCATTTCTTATAAAATTTAATTTGTTTTATGGATTGCATATTTTTAAGTTTGACAGCATTTATGCGAAACCATAGTGGAGTATCAGCTATGAATTGTAAGTCATTTTACATTTTCAGATAGTGAGGTGGGCCCAAATTGTACTACAGCTTAATCATGGTTTGATTTTGTAAACAAAAAAAAACTGACAGCATTTTACTAAAGCTGTAAGCTTTGTTTTGTGAAAGACGCTACAAATTATAGCGTACATTAAGAATGACATTAAACTGACAGAAGCTTTAAAAACCATTCAGATGTATGTATTTAGTTGTGATGTAAAAGTTAACAGCGTTTTCGTAAATAATATACACATCCAGAATGACCATGTTGAACAAGTGTTATACAAGTGTTTGCATTTTCTGAAATATTTCATACACATAGGATCATAATCCACTAATAAAAAAACTGACAGCATTTCACCAAATCTCTGAAATGGTATGAAAATCAATTTCAAATTCGTTTTATGAAAATATATGAAAACAAGCACCATCCAGTATAATCAGTGTCTGAATAAAACGCGGTACAAGTGACAGCATGTTCAGAAACACGTTGTTTACTTATAAAATAAATTTTCTTTAAGGGCTTGTTTATATTTTAAACTGACAGCGTTTATGTTAAACACATATTGTAATACAGATTAGTTTTATTTAGTATTTAAAACTGACAGCATTTTGGATAAAACAACAAATTATCTCAAAATAACACTGAACACTAACCGATTGGCCTAAAATTGTGTTACTCTACACCATTATTCAGTTGCAAACTTATGCTTAGGCACATTTATATGTATTAACGCTTCCATGTATATACGAACTTTTCCCTAATGCAACATGCAATGTTTGCATTTTCTGTTAAGAAAATAAAAGCTTACATAGACGTCTCGTGAGCTTTCGCAATGCAATTATCATTTTTCATCATAATTTTCCATTTCTCGGTTATATTAAACATTAGCAACAACGGTTTTAAACAATTTATTTCAGATTGTTAGAACATATTTATGATTGCAGTGTTAGGTATTATATTATATGTGTAAAGGTACATACTATATACTTAAAGCATATATACCATCTGTCACTTTTGTGTCTGAAAGTATTCAATAAACGAAAATTTAATTATAATTAATAACAGACAGACACGCTATAAAGCATCACATAGCAACGTTTTCAGGTGGATCTTTGTAAAATTAGCTTATACATTATATGATGTTCTAATAGTCTAATAGCTATTTTTGTTTCGTGAAATGGGAATGAATGATGCGATGTTCAGTAAAACAAAGAGGATATAGCTTGTAAAACATGATTGCCAAAATGGAGGATGTCTTGTAAAAAAAAATTATGGTTTGTAAATTAGAATATACGGCTTGAAAACATAAAATACGTCTTGTAAAAAAGAATAATATGTATTATGTATAGTATATAGTACTGTTGTTACTTGAGGCCGTTTAGTTGTGGTTTCGGTTGCGTGTCGTTGGTATGTTTTTATCACTGTGGTGGAAAGTGATAGAATTTTACCAGAGGGTGAGTCGAACTGCGTTTATATCTCATTATCTCACCTATTGCTATATAGCTCTAAGTGAGATGATGACGTTTGATGCATGTTTAAATTGTCATCGTCTCACTCAGAGTAACATAGCAGTAGGTGAGATAATGTGATAAAATACGCACCAAATACACACTTAGTAACATTTTATCTGGTGATAAAATTAGATCACTTTTCAGTTTTCACCACAGTGATAAAACGATACGCAAATTGTAAAACTGACAGCAATGCACTAACCATAAAACAACAAAACAGCTGAGTCATATCTCAGTAGAGGTTATTGGCTTAACAATGAGCTAAAATATAGTTTGTTTGTAAAAAATACATCCTCGTCACCAATTACTACACAATTTACTGCTGCTTACCATATAATTCATGTCGTGTACTCCATTAACCTACATTAAATTTTTCATGAAATTAAGGTTCACATATTTTCGGAGGGTATAACCATCACCATATACTAAAAATAGCATTCTTTTCAATTCTTTAAACCTAAAATGGGATGTCTTTTTCATAATTTATATAATATACCTACGCGACTCTGTCTGACAGTTTTTTTTTTTAAATAAGGAAAATCCATATAGCAAATTACAAATTGTAATATAAAATATGAGATCTATATACTATATTATTATAGATGTTAGGTGTATAATGTGAAATTCAAACATTATCCGTAGGTATATATTATATTATATTTTCTATATCATACAGAATATCCAATGCAAACATTATTTGAAAATTCTAAAATTAAAGTTCAACATCAGATTAATTATTCAAATTCTAAACTGAAGCTTTATGCAAATTGAAAAATTTCTCTCGTCGCTTAAGTAGATAGGAATATACGTATATATATAATATATCATATATATGTATTGTATGATATATATATATATATATATATATAGGACCGATGTATATAAACTTGAGTTTGACATATATTACATTGCGAATCATATCATGGGAAAACGACGACAACTGAGTAGGATAAACATTGTATCCCTGCCGTTAAAAAAGTTGCTGTCTCTCTGAAAACGAGATAGCTCCAAAAAATACGGCTTTGAAAACTGAAAAGTTGGCAAATTTGACTTGGTACATATATCACACTGTTCTTTAGTAAAAAACACTGCTAAAATGAGCATGAGCAATGTTTTTAGTCATATATCTATACTCTAATTGACAGTATATTTCAAATTTGCAGAGCGTTTTTACTCCGTTTTAATTTTTATGCGTACGCCACTGACTCCTGATTGGCCGATGAAGTTTTACGACATGGCGTATTAAGGCAGGTTTTGATTAGCAGATATAAATTATCGATTAGTATGACTAGTAATTACGATGTGCTTATAAGAAACGATAAATGTAAAACTTTATAAAATAAACAGCTGATCTCAACACTCAAACCTCATCAGAAGTGTTTTAAAAAGCAACACATAACTCACTCATCGTAAATCCATCAATATAACATTTATATATCCGCACTAATCCAAAGTGATTCCCAGAAACAGACGTTAAAACACACAGCGAATAGTAGAGACTTCTAATTAGTTGTATGGTTGTATTAAAAAACAGACAGTTGTCAATTCTTACGCAGCATTGCATTAACAAATGATGTGACGCAGATAGTTGAGAATTATACGAAAGGGATGGTTTGCAAAATTAATTGCAAAACAAAACAAAAGAATCACCTTCTCTACGCACTCAATACTTTCAGTGTTAGAAACCCTTCGGTTTTGATTTAAAAATTATAAAAATGGCAAAAATAGAAAATATGGGTTGTCAAACAGAAGGTAGTATTTGTAAAACACACATGATGTCCAATAAAACCGCTATAAAATGTAAAATATATAAGAATTGTTAAAAGAACAGATAAGATTTTTAAGCTGTAGTGCACGAGAGCGGACATCACAATAGAGCCCATCCCTCTACGGTAAATTTGAGTGGGGGTAGTCACTCCCGAAAAAAAAAATTGTTCCATGAATTTGTGAAGAAAGTACCCCTTCCCTCCCCTACAGGGTGGGACAAAGTTTGTATAGAAAAAAATCTTAAAGCCTAATAAACAAACTGTATAAGACCGACAATCGATAGTGGGTCACCCGCCGATTTTTTTTTTTAAAATAACCGCAATTTTTGGCATCAGACGATTCCATGCTCTTCTATTCCTTTCATATGGATTTCAAAATTTCCATGGCGGACAGAAAAGAAAGAAGGAGCTGGCGAAGACAGTGGAGTCCCAAAGCGGCAGCCTCTGGAACAAAAAACACGCCGCAACTTTAGGCATCAGACCAGTCAATGCCCTGCCATCCCGCTCATGCTCCTGCTTAAAATTTCCACAAAAGCAATAAGTACCCTGCGAAGTAAGCAAGGTCCCAGGGCGGCAGCTCCTGGAACAAACCAGTTATTACAGTTCTAGGCATCAGACGATTCCATGTCCTGCCATTAAACGTGCTCAGTATTTCCTTCATATACAGGTTTAGGCAGAATAACTGTCTTATTTTCGTTACTACATTAATATCATAAAATGGTGTGTTAATTTTTCAAATAAATATTGTTTTTAAGTAGGCTATTGTTTTCTGACAAAAACTGTCACACCAATATTAAAAATATTTTAGTTTCATTGTATCATCGCCATGGATGCAAAACGAGAGCTCATGGTGAAAATGCATATTACATTTTCTAAGCCGTGTGAGATATTGAGAAAGCTCAAAGATCTTAATACAAACATCAGATTTATTAATCGTACAATTAAACGATATAAGGAGACGGGATCATACAAAATTTCGACCGAAAACGGGCAATAAAAGAAGTTTTCGGGTGAAAAGTGTAATTAAATTTGTTCGCGAACGAATTTCTCTTGACCCAACACAATCGGCAAATAAAGTGGCTAAATAGATGAAAATTTCGTCGACATCAATGGGGCGTATATTGCACAATGATCTCGGGTTAAAAAACAAAAAATTCACGGACTGACAAGCATTCAGAAGAAGGCTCGAGTGTCGAAATTCAGAAATATTTTGAATTGGTATGCTGGTGACGATATTATTTTTTCCGATGAAAAGATGTTTCCTTTAGTAGACAGTCACAACCAACAAGACGATAGAGTGTATGCTGCATCGTTAAAAGATGAGCCAACTGAGAAACTGGCAGTTGAACGATACCAAAATGTATCTGCTGTGATGGTTTGGGATGCAATTTCTTCATTGATCGCGGCGTTAAAATCAACCAAGATGTCTACATATCACAAGTGCTTCAAGATCATTTGCTGGTAGAGGCTTAACAATTGTATGGAGACAATTATTATTGTTTTTAGCAGGATAGTACCCTGGACATAAGGGAAAAGTTGTCAGCGCTGGTGCCAACAAAAATTATCTGATTTCATATCT
>JANTEX010239922.1:0-12891 GCA_024741295.1 Macrocera vittata | reverse complement strand
ACACCTGCAACAGGCAGCAGATAAAACAGAACACCTGCAACAGGCAGCAGAAAAAACAGAACACCTGCAACAGGCAGCAGAAAAAACAAAAGAAACATGGCATGCAACGCAATCGCGCCTAGGACAACATAAAAAATCGGGCATCCAAACAACGGGAAAACTCGCAGTTATCGCAGAGGAAAATGAAAACGACGTGGAGTCATTAACGAAATCCAGAATATATTACAAATCCGATGAGCGGGACCTGGATACTATATTGGTGGATTTAGTGGGTCAGTGGAGGCAAAATAATCGCCCGGTAATGACAATCGGCATAACTCGTAAAAAATTTACAAATATCATGGATCCACAGGCGAGAATTTTGCCACCTCGATCGGAAAATGTTATAGAGATAAATTCGGAGTTGGACGCTGAAATGTTATGCACCGCCGAGGAAATCGAGGGCGGCGTTTTTATAGGCAACTCTTTGGTAAAACCTAAAAATGGTAGGGTTTTTATCGGAATAATAAATACAAACACATACGCCGTAGATGCATCCGGGTACAGGCCCAAGTTCGAAGCACTACACGACTACGATATATACGATCGGCACTGGGGTGATAGAGACGAGGAGAAACGAAAAAATTACCTACGCGAAAAACTAATGGTGAATCCGAACATTGATCCTGCGGAAGGTGAGCAAGTCCGGAAAATTTGCGGCGATTACAATGACATATTTTTTATACCTGGGGATAAATTAACTTGCACGGGAACTGAAACACTAACAGTGCCGTTGGAGTCGGGCACGAAACCGATAAATCGTAAACAGTATCGCCTGCCGGAGGCACATAGATCGGAGGCACAAAGACAAATCGAAAATATGTTGAGCGATGGCATCATCGAGCAAAGTACGAGTCCTTACAATTTCCCCGTGATTCTGGTGCCCAAAAAGGGCACTGATGGGTCTGGAAATAGGAAATATAGGTTGTGCGTGGATTTTCGGCTATTGAACAGGGCCTGCGTGCCCATATCCTACCCTTTGCCACGAATTGAACAGATTTTGGATGGCTTGGCTAAGTCCCAATATTTTACGTCGCTCGATCTGGCATCGGGGTTCCATCAAATAATGGTCGAGAAGGAGGACAGACCTAAGTTGGCATTTTCCATGGGTTTCGGACACTACCAGTACTGCCGGGCACCATTTGGACTGAAGAACTTGCCATATCACTTCCAGGCGCTACTAAATACCGTGCTTACGGGATTACAAGGCATCAAATGCTTTGTATATCTTGACGACGTCATCATTTTTGCACGGGACTTCAGGGAACATAACGCAAAATTAATCGAGGTATTCGGACGTTTCCGGGAACATAATTTAAAGCTTCAGCCGGAAAAATGCCAGTTTCTCATGACCGAGATACGTTATTTAGGTCATATCTGCTCGGAGGAGGGATTGAAGCCCGACGAACGATTAACCAGGGTTATACACGACTATCCGTGTCCACGAAATGTTAAACATGTCCAAAGTTTTCTTGGTTTGGCAAACTATTACAGGAAGTTCATAGAAGGGTTTGCAAAAATGGCGTCGCCGTTGAACAACTTACTAAAGAAGGATACGAGGTTTATATGGTCCGAAGTGTGCCAACAGGCGTTCGAGAAACTAAAAACGGCGCTAACAAGTCCACCGGTACTCGCATACCCGGATTTCGACAAACACTTTGAGGTCATTTGCGACGCATCGAACCATAGTTTAGGAGCGGTATTGGAACAGGACGGCCGGGTCATTTACTATGCGTCAAGAACACTTAACTATGCCGAGCGAAGATACTCGACCACGGAACGGGAAATGCTCGCAATAGTATGGGCTACTAAAACTTTTAAGTGTTATTTACTAGGCCGAAATATTACGATCTACACGGACCATCAGGCCCTGGCCGGTTGTATCAAATCGGCCGATACAACGTCTCGAATGCTGAGGTTAATTCAAAAATTGTCAGAATACGATTACAAAATCGTCTATAAACCAGGGAGGAAAAACACCAACGCGGACTGCCTATCAAGGATACCACCGGAACCACTGGAAGAGGAATTGGAGGTCGCTGACGGCTGGGCTATAACGCGAAAGCAAATGCGCAGGATGAACGAAATTCAAGCGACCCCTGACATACGGGAGGATATCAAAGAAGATGACACCAACGAGCAGGCACCACCGGTGCTTGACGTTGAAATACCAGACATTTTTGACGATATCAACGAACCTAATGAGCCAATCGTCGAGGTTAAAGATCAGAGAGACAAAGAAATAATCCTGAGGGATTACCACGACGCTATACTGGCTGGACACTACGGCGCCAAAAGAACATTACAAAAAATCAGAAATAAATATAAATGGCACGGAATGAGTAAGGATGTCGAGGAATACGTACGAAACTGTGAGAGGTGCCAGAGAAACAAAGTATCAAGATCAACGAAGATGCCAATGGCACTGTCCAGGGTTTCCCAGAAACCATTTGAGAAAATTTACGTGGACATTGTCGGGCCACTGCCACAGTCCGAAAACGGAAACAAATATATATTGTCAATGATGGACGATTTGACAAGATTCGTTGATTTTGTACCAATGCCCAACCAGGAGGCCAATACGGTTGCTAGCGTTTTGTTTGAGCAAATAATTAGTCGGTATACGTTACCAAAGGTAATACTGACGGACCAAGGGTCTCAGTTCACGGGTGAGGTATTTAAGAACCTTTGTAAATTATTAAAAATTAAGAAAATACAGACTACGGCTTACCACCCACAGGGCAACCACGTGGAACGGTCCCACTCAACGTTGGGAAATTACCTGCGAAATTACGTTGATAAAAAACCAGCCACGTGGGACAGATATGCACGGACTTCTGCACACGCATTCAACAATACGATAAATGAGTCGAGCGGGTACACCCCCATGCAATTGTTATTCGGTTTTACATCAGAAATACCGGATAATTTGAAAAGGGGCATAGATCCCGTATACAATTTCGACGACTATTATTTCGAACTCAGACATAAATTACAATTGTCGTTCGATATCGCAAAAGAACGTTTAGCGAGGGCCAAAGAGCGTTCCAAAAAATACTATGACTCCAAAACTTACGTTAGGGAATTTCATATAGATGACCTAGTGTTGTTGAAAAACCCTGCTAGGATAAACAAGCTGGACGAAATATGGCAGGGTCCGTATAAAATAATAGCGATACATGACGAGGCGTGTAATGCCACAATTCTGATAAGGAACAAGAAAAGACGAGTTCACATGAACCGTTTAAAAATATTTCACAATTAATCGTACAGTAATTTAGAATATTATATTAGTTGCAGGATTAGAATTATAAGTATATAAGTTAGAGTTTAGCGTATAAATAACGGTCATGTAAGACAAATACAAGCAAACTAGGTTTAGATGTAGATAAAACAAGTACACACAAAACGACGCGCAGCCCCCCGAACCATCGAAAAGCAATTTAACGCAGTGTTCAAGGCCTCATAAATCTAATAAAAATAATGTGAATTAACGGCTATATATTTTTATTTAGGAAATGGAAAGTCAAGAGGATACTTTTATCAGCGTGATGTTCGAGAGGCTGTTTCGAAGCGCGGAGAGATACGCTGGCGCGAAAATTCGTCCGGCCAAGGCGACTGAAACCCCCTGTCGCATAGTGGGTTGTGTACGGTGTAGCAGACCCGTCACATCAGACGTGGCGGACGTCACCGACGACACTGAAATGCATGGTGCCTTTCAGAAATTGTTTCGGATTGCAGACGATGCCGCGGCCACTATCAGGCGGCACAACCGAAGGCTGCCACGAGAAATCAGTGGCAGGACAACGAACGGCATCCGAAGCAAAAAACTCATCAGTGCCGAAGAAGTGGAACTATACCGAGACACAAAAAATGCAGGCCCACTAAAAATTACAAGGGACCAGTTGGTCAGGCCCCAGACATATCCCCTTCAGCCACGTGAGATACCGCAAACCAAAAGGGGCGGGAAAAGGTGGCAGTTGGAGAAAGAGGTAGCGGGACTTAAGAGGCTGAACCAAAACCCGGGTTTCGAACAGGACGGCTACGTTACAGAGGTTCTTGCCCAGAAACGTAGGCAACTGAACAGTTTGGCGGGCCAACGGGCTAAGGAACGCCGCCGAAGAAAGAGGGAGGCCAAACAGCGGTCAAAAAAGTAAATAGGCCCTATAAATTTGAAGCTTATATGTATGCATGTGCATATGTATGGGTGTATATATATATATATATATATATATATATAGTGTATAGAATAAATTTAAAGATCATGACTAAAAAACTTCCGTTATAAGAGCTATGTACAGATATCTCGAAGCATTATTTTTGTTCATTCTAACATGATACACTATGCTAGAAATAGGCCATATCAGTGATTGCAGGCGAAACAATGTAAAAAAAAAAAAAACACGAAAAAACAAACAAACACACAATCATTATAACATATATAATAATCAATATAAAGTCTCGTTGCATGAGTACATTATTGTGAGCACATTATCCTTCAACCTATAGCAACGGAGACCATCGACACGGGACCGAGGGAAACAACATCATACACATTGATTAAATATTATAACTAAAACTAAAATCGAAATGAAAGTCACATGGTATTTATTCGCGTTTTGGACTGTGGGGGTCTGCCAGGAAAGCAGCTCCAATGAATCGGTAGCATACGGATTGGTGAAACTCAATAATACGGGAATCGTCTTCGAGAGGACTAATTTGGCACAATTCTACGTACGGACTTTCCAGGTCGTCACTTATATGGACATGCCGTCATACAGAGGCGATCTGCGCATAGCGGCAGACTATATTACCAAACTAGAAAAATTATGCGGAATCCCAAGTACGGGGTTAAGCGAAAACACTTGCGAAAATACTGACGAAAAACGCGCGAATGATGCAACAAACGGGACATATTGCCCGGGTTCCACGATCCAGAAGAAAAAATCGCCGGGCCAATGTCTTCTTAGGTGCAGACAGGAGCGGCAATTGTGGTCCGAAATCGCGGCACGTGAAATCGTTTTAGAACACTTGCGGGAACATCATCAACAAAGGAAAAGGGCTATAGTCGACGGTATGGGACACTTTTTGAATTACGTCACCGGTGTAATGGACAACAGGGATGCCGAAAGAATATATAACCAGTTAAAAAACATCGATAGCACACAACAAAAGCTTACCGAAATTTCCAAGGACCAGCTGTACGTGGTGGCCCAGTTTAGAAAAACGATGACGGAAAACCTAAACGATCTACACAAACAACAAAACCGCACGCGAAAAACCGTGAACGAAATTATCACTCGTTTAGAACAAACAAGAGTGGCACAAACAAAAATGTCAAAACAAATGGAGACAATGGAGGTGGCAGACATCATCAATATGGAGTTGAACGAAATCGGTAGGCATCAAAGGGATTCGTTATCGATTCATGAGGCTTTACAATTGGGTAAGCTACCAGCATCGGTGATAACGCGAGACACACTTAACGACATCTACAAAAAATTGTGTGGTAAACTTAGCATCACCGACAGCCCTGAAAAGCGTCAACTTCTGAGCATGTTCCAGATAAACAGCAGAATGATTAACCAATCACTGATAATTCAAATAAACGTCCCGAATCCGGATCAAATGGTGTTCGAAATCAACAAAATATACCTATTGCCAATAAAACACGACAGCGAGATTGGAAAAGCTCTAGTTTACGACACAACATCTAAATACTTGGCTGCCGACACGGCCAAGGCCAACTTCATTTATATGGACGATAGAGATTACGGATCGTGTATGACCATTACGGGCCAACAACATACGCCTGCATTACTATGTAAGCAGAACCAGCCGACCATACGAAATAATGAGAATTCATGCGAAATTCAACTAATAAAAAACATCGTACCTAAAAGTGGAATATGCGGATACAAACTTGTAACAAGAACCGACATTTTTACTCACATGACGCAACGAAATAAATGGTTGTTCGACTTTTGGGCTCCAAAAATCGTTAAAATCACCGGGCGCAACATGAATATGGTACAGGTTAAATTAGCAGATACAGGAACCATACAAATATTTGGAAGCGGACGGTTGCATATCGGCGACTCAGTATTCGAGATCGAGGAAACGGAAAACTACACAATAACAATAGCAAATCCATCTACATTTCACTTGCCAAATTACAATGACTTCCAAACGGGCCTCAGGGGTGATCAAATGCCTGCTATAAAAAAAGTAACACACGAAAGCCACAACAACGACCTGCTCAACTCCGGAGAGGAATTAGATAAGTGGACAAGAGATATACAGAGTCTCGAGAACGAACGCGAAAATTCAAAATATAAATATATGCTTACAAATGGCATATCTGTCACAGGCTGGACTGTTCTAACGGCCGTAATCATCATACTTTTAATAATAAGGCGTTACAGGAACCATCGTACAACCGAAAACCAAGAGGGCGCTATCGAGATGACTGAGATAGGACCGAGAAGAAGACACACCCACCATACACGAATGCCTACCATGTGACTGATCAAATAAACAATTCGAAATAAAAATAAATACAATACAAATTTCAAAAAAAAAAAAACACATAATGTTATAATAAATAAAATATAAATTCCCGAAAATTAAAAATTCAACAAATTTCAAAAAAAAAAACACATAATGTTATAATAAATAAAATATAAATTCCCGAAAATTAAATTTATATTAAAACCATTGTCACGTACCAAAAATTTGTACGGTAGAGAATAATTATTTAGTTACTAATCTTTTTACATAGTCATAAATCAAAGGAAAATAGTATACGATAACAAATAGTAATTAATAAACATTTATTTTAAACAAGCGACAATAACTATAAGTATAAATCGAATATATAACACTAATATAATTATTATTCAACCTAATAGTAGCGTACTAATAAATAATAAAAAAAAAAAAAAAAAAAAAAAAAAAAAAAAAAAAAAAAAAAAAAAAAAAAAAAAAAAAAAAAAAAAAAAAAAAAATCTAGTTATAATCATTCTTTCCTACTACTATTAAAATTTAACAAATCAAAACAAATAACAAAATCATAGCATTAGCATTTCTATCGAGAACTAACATATTTAAATATTTCTTCCTGAGAAGTCTCATGTTCAAGTCGAAAATGTAAAACCAAAATATAAAAATCTAAATATGAAACTAAAATCGAAAATGTATTTTTGAATTGTAAATAGGCATCGGCATGAGCGGTTTGAATCGCAAGCAGCATAAAAGCTCGGGACGAGCTTTATTCGGAAGAGGGAGCAATGTAACAATCGCATTCACGTTAATAACGGGTCCACCCGGTAGAAATCGCGTATGGTACATACAATGTGCATTACACTGTACATCGAAGACAATAAACGCTTGCGTTGCAAGATCCATGTCTTGTCTTCGATGTGCAGTGGCATATTGTATAATATATAACAGCAAATTCCATTCTATGTATGAAAATAAATGCTGCTTGCGAAGCAAATTTGCAGTCTGACCGATGACTACTTAAAGGCTAAGAAACCATGTAATAAAATTAATTGTATGCTGGAGCTCGAGAAATAAATACAAATTAATAATTAACCGGAGAGTTTTATTGTAACAACTGGCGCCCAACGGTAAATATAAAATATGATTTTGTAAATTGTTTTCTTTTCAGCTTTTAATAAAATATCCATAGTGACAAGGCATTCATTTGCATGTCGATGGATAAAAACAAAATAAAAATCTATATAGTGACCAGGCTATAATAGCAGGTCGATATAGATATGCATTAGAACACCGAATTATAGTGAACACTGCGTCAGTTTTGCTTGTTCGATAATTCGGAAGAAATCTCAAATATTCACACACACATTGACACAAATACACATATACAATTTTTGTTTCGCCTGTAATTTTCGGGCTTAAAATAAAATGCATACAAACGCGAACGAAGTTCTCGCGAAAAATTAAATAAAAAAGAAAAAACACGCACAATAATTATAAGATTCATTGCATCTCAAAAATACATATGCAACATCGTATCATAGCAGCTAAATACATAAAAATTCAATTTTGAGAAAATTATTATGCTCACGTTGCATAAAAACAAGTAGATAACATTTGGCATAGAAATATCTAACATGTATAGTATAGGTATATATAAATATTATTTAGACGGGTATAAATGTTTTAAATAGGTATATATACCATAGATAACTTATGATATATAGGTACACGCATACATGCGAAACGATAATTTAGAATTTGACCAGAATGAGTGATGCTTTCAGGTTTAATAGCCATATCACGGATGTTGAAATAGATAAGGAAATTGATAAGGTTTGCGAACAGGTTGAAGAGAACAATAAATTCTGGAACGAGCTTAAATCTCGAAATTATAGAGAGTATATTAAAAAATTGGAAGAAATTATAGCAAAAACTGAGGCTTTTAACGATAGCTGCTAAATTATTACTTTTGAACTGCGTTACGGCTTTAATTGAGAAATCATATATAATCAATTGATCGTAATTTACGCGAATTTATTTGTCAAGCCAAACCATATGACTACCTATACAATTTTATATGGACGGTTTTTTCGCAAATTAAAGAAATAACACGGTTTCTATTACATTCACTATATATAGACACAGACAGGCCACAATTTACGCGATTTTTTTTCTCTCTTTGTTAGTACCATTTTGTATAGGCAGTTTTTTTTTTCGCAAATTAAAGAAATAACACGGTTTCTATTATATTCAATATATATATGATATATATATAGACACAGACAGGCCACAATTTACGCAATTCATTTTATAGGGACAGTCTTTTAGACAAATTAATAGAATATTAAAATCTCATGCAGATATACACAGCCAAGCTTTGATTTACGCGACATTTTCTTTTTCACACGAACCATATGCGTACCTAAACATTTTATACGGACAGTCTTTTATTCAAATTAAAAGAATATTAAAAAACTCTATTACATGCATCATATGGATATACACAGGCAAACCCTAATTTACGCGAAAAATATTTTCCCTTGTCACACAAACCATACATGTACCTATACCATTTTATATAGATAGTCTTTTACGAAAATTAAAGAAATTAAATTATTTCTATAGACAAAGGCAGCCTCGATATACGCGAAATTTTTTTTTGTCAAACGAACTATATGTGTACCTAAACATCTTATATAGACTTTTTTTTCGCAAATTAAATAAATAACACGGTCTCTATTACATTCACTATATATATAGACACAGACAGGCCTCAATTTACGCGATTTTTTATTTGTTTGTCACGCCAAACTATATGTTTACCAATACTATTTTATATAGACAGTTTTTACGCAAATTAAAGAAATAATTCGGTTCCAATTATATCCACCACATATATAGACACAGATAGGCCTCAATTTACGCAAAAAAAAAAAGTCCTGTTACATTATATGAACAATTCCAAAAAAATCTGTATTTCACGAAATAATAGTGACGTCCGAAAAAGTGAAGTGAAGCGATGTGCAATTTATATAAATTCGTTTTGTCAATATGTTTAAATGGCAGATGAGTTAGTGAAATTTCAGGACATATTAAGTAATATAAGTAATCTCAAAAGAAACTTCAAAAAACACAGGCCAATACTTAACAATAGTAAATACCTAAACGGTGAGATTGAAAGACTACAAACCGAGTTCGAAAAGTACCAGAAACTTAAGGTGAACAAATTCGGTTCTGAGATAATTACAACAACCTGTTTAAACATCGAATCTATTCATCGCGAATATTATGAAATTTTAGATAACTGCATTCCAATTGATGCATGCAACCCTGAACGAAAAACGCGATCGACAGATAAGTTAAACTTTTTGGATGTAACAGAAAGCATAGACGTCATAAGCGGTAAATTATATGCGGCAAACGCAAAAATACGCCAGTTATCGTCTAACATCGGAGAAATTACGGAAAGAATCGCCGAAGATTTCCATATTACGGATGATATACCGAATTTTACGGAGGAAATAGAAAAATTGGAATACATCGCCGAGAAAATTTTAACTATCAGAGAAGAATTCGAAAAGAAGAGTTCAGACGAAAGACAAAAGCTCACATTGAATATAGAGGCACAGACAAAACGAATAATTGATTTAGAAGATACGCTACAAGAAGAAAACAAAAAAAATCAGATCGATAACACAGGAAGATACACTGAACAAATATTATTTTTAAGAAAAGAAATCGAAGAAGGATCAAGGGTCAATTGGGAGTTAGAAGAAAGCTTAAAACAAAAAGAAGCGTTACTGATTGACCTCACGGCCGAGATTAGAATTGTCGAGAAACAAAGGACTGAGGTCCAAACGAAACTCGAAAGTCTAGAGGAACAAATCGGCCAGAACATCTCAGAGGACGGAAAACATAATTATATTACTTTAATAAATTCTCTGAACAGGGAAATTTCATCCCTAAACAGGGATAATAGGGAACTGCAACGAATTTGGGAGGAGAAACCAGAGCACTCATTTCGAGAAACGGACGCAAGCGGAGAATTTGAGGATTTCAAGAAACAGTTGGAACAACTCACGAGAGACAATTTGCGGTTACAACGAGTTCTAGGGGAAACCGACATCGACATGGCAAATATGGAGGCGTGTGATAAAATTATAAAATACATTAAGAATGCCATTCCACTATTCACGGGTGCACGGTCACCAACTTTGGCAGCAGACGTTCGCCAATTCAATGCGTGCTGTGGTTTGGTATACAACAAGCTTGTAAATGAAGAAAAACCGGTGTTTATGGAACTCATCAGAACGAAACTGGGCGGTGACGCGGCTGACTTGATAAACAGCCACACTATAGCGGAACTTGGCGACCTAACGGGCCTACTACTCAGGGCATACGTGCCAAAAAGAAATTTGCAGAGTGTGACCGACGAACTCAAAAGGGCGATCCAGAGGCCAGGCGAACGCATTCGAGAATTCGGAATGCGGGTGGAAAAATTGTTGCAGGATTGTGTCGGCGAGGCAAAAATTGAGTACGCAAATGATAATACGGCGCTGCTCGCTAACATAGAAAAAGACGCAGTGAAAGCATTTAAGCAAGGGTTGGGTAACAACGCTATAAAGTATCACTTAATGGCGATAAAAAAAGATAAATTGGCCGATATCATTAGGGTTGCCGAAGATATCGAAGAGGAGAGCGGAGTGGGCCCAGAAAGTTGGACTACACCGGATCAAATTACGGCAACGTACAACGGTGTTTATAGTGCACCAACTGACGGCTACGGCGTAGGCCAGAATCGGGACAATTTCTCGCAGAATGGTGTTCATGGCCAGAATTTTCAGGGCTATGATAACAACCGGCCGCGGGGATTCCAGCCAAATGGACAGTGGCAACCGAATTACGGCAACCAATGGGGAAGCGGCCCAAGAAATCAAAATAATCAGCAGGAAAATGGAAATCAAGGGAACAAGCCGACCGCGACAGCCCAAAACAACGGTTTCGGAGGACCAAATCGGGCCAGAGATAGGGGTAGAGTTTGTTATAGGTGCGGAAACAGTGGACACGTTCAAACCACTTGTGAAACCAGAAGAGAGAACGCATATTGCGATTATTGCAAAAGGTACGGGCATGTAACAAAAATATGTCGACGTAGACAGAGCGTAGCGTTGGTAGGGGAAATATGCCGATTCTGCCAGCGAATCGACCATTCTATCGATAACTGCGTATACAGACGCGACTACGAAAATGGCGGCAGGCCAACCACGCCACAGGGAAACGACCAAGGGGCGTCCACATCAGACACGGTGAGACCCCAGTAAAAGCGAAACAAGTAAAGTGTCAATGGGACACGGCCCGCATACCACTCATCAATTTACCGGATAATTTCATAATCAAATTTAACTCAGAACAGGCAGAAAATGGAGCGCTCAATTTGCTAATAGATACGGGGGCGGGCGTGTCAGTTATAAAATCAGGAAGCTTAAGGGCACACACAAAAATTTTGAACACCAATAGAATCCAATTAACGGGTATCGGCACCAATAGTTTGATAACCGAAGGAATATCAATTATTAAACTAAATTTATGCGGAATTGAATATGAACACGAATTTCAGGTGTTAAACAGCAATTTATTAAAAAACATATCGGCGGACGGTATTCTAGGTAGAGACTTTTTAGAAAATAAGGTAATAATCAACTGCGTAGAAAAAACGCTTGCAATCAGGGAGATTGGTCTGGCCGTGGAAAACGAGTTGGAGACTCGCAGCGCCGTACCACAGGCAAGCACAGGAAGAGCGGGTGGCGAAACGTCTGTAGGAAGTGTACAATCCAGCAGACGGAGTAAGCAGCCAGCACGACCTCGAGAAGTAGCTTCTACACCTCAGCTTGCAACCGTGTGCGGTAGGGTTTCGACATCGGATTACATGCTGGATCCGGATCTAGAGAGGAAGCTTCGGGCAATTATCAGGGAAATTATAGAGGATACGAAGAAATCTACGAGAAAAAAAATAATAAAGAAAAAATCGAGAAGGAGAAAACGACCTAGCTCAACAAAATCGAACTCATCACCGAAAATTACGCTTCTGGACTCAGACTCACTATCGGACCTGTCGACGGACTCGTCTGAAGAAGAGAGGGACCTAACGGAAGGACCAGAAACCACCATTGGATCTGTCGACGGACCGATCCGAAGGAGGGCGGAACCTACCAGAGGCATGATCGATGAAACCGAATTTTTCCTGGACTCGGTCTCGAGGGATTACGTGCACCTGCAACAGGCAGCAGAAAAAACAGAACACCTGCAACAGGCAGCAGATAAAACAGAACACCTGCAACAGGCAGCAGA